>SKCR01018908.1:0-51919 GCA_019454045.1 Zanthoxylum bungeanum
GTCATCAGTAGACAAATTACATAGTATCTTGATAGCAAGCTCATGGGATTCGCTGGTTCCAGTGTCGAGGAATTTTAGGATAGAAGGTATAATCCCAGATGCCACAAGGTTAGATATATAACATTGTCGGCGGCATAATACTTCAATAATTTCAAGGGCTTTTTGAATGATTTCAGAATCCAGAATCAATGCCAATGTGCATACTTCATCTTCATGGAAAGGGGGCATTTCATCTCTGTGTGAAAAAGCTAATTTCGTTAGAACAGAGAGAAGTGTTTTACTTCGAATCAATACTAGTAAATAAGGAAAGTAAATTCTCAAGAAACATAAGAACAACAAAAACTCACAATTTGCAATTATGAACATAAACTAATGCCTGCAGCAACAAATTCCTAAGAGCAGAAACAGAAAACAGAAGTGGAAACCTCGTACGAAATCAGGCTTTGCAAATATAAAAAAAAATAATTTTTTTTATCCTATGCTTTCCTTCCCCAGCAAGTTATAGAAATGATTGCTCTTGATGAGTCGGTTCTATGATATCATACTCCAGTTACTAGATATTACTTGTTTATAAAAGGTTTTTGCTTAACACTTGAGGTGGATGAATGAGCTACTTAATGATCATGTGCATCTAAGCATATGTACAGCAATCTTTATCTGTTTTCTAGTAATAATTATTTAACTGCATTTTCTAAATCAAAAGGAGTGAATCAAGGCTCATGCTTCATGTTCCGAAATATCCAGAACCAATTCATTCACCTTCCATATACACTCACCAAAAAGGAAAAATATCTAATCAATAATACCAGGCCAAGGGGAAGTATTACCTGCTATGGCTTAAAATTGCCAAAAGCACCTCAGCTCCATCTTTTAGAGCTTTTGCATCACACATGTCATGTGCATCCTTCAAAAACTTTATCAGTGGTATCACATAGCTATTTGAAAATGCCAAGTGAAAGGACTGGTCATCATCTTTCAGTTGCTTTGTAATATTTTTCACCACGTCGCACCGGGATCCCCATGGGCGAAAATCAAGTTTGGAGAGAGAGGTTAAATCAGTGCCATGTCTAGTTGAAGAAGATTGATATCTGGAAGTATGTTCACGCTTTAGAGGCGATGCACAACGGAGGCCATCTTTAGTCTTGTCATTTGATGGATGTAAACTACGATCAGTATCTGAAGAGCGAAATGATACATTGCTAATATGAAGGCATAAGCCATCCATGGAGCTTCCAAAGCTAGCAACAGAGCTGGTAGATGAAGTTTTCCTTGAGGAAGGACGAGCATGCTTTGGTTGTGAATGTGGCTCTGAAATAGTGATCCCATGCTTCAAACACCACTTCGAAATGAGTCCTTTCATTGCTAAGTTCGGAGTAAGGGAAATATTGTCCAGCCTCATATGAGTCTCAGGGCATGTCCTGTGACCGTCATTAAACCATCTCTCTATCCATACTCGTTCAAATGTCTTCCCAGAAGCAATAACAACAGGATCATACATCAGTCTCATAGAGATGGGGCATTGGAATTCCTCGGGAGGTTCAAGTATGCCAGATTCATCAACTGGGTTCTCATCCCACTCACTTCTCAGTTTTGGTTGTGTATCAATGGATTGCTGATACAGCTCTTCATTCATAGCAAGTGCACTCTCAGTTTTGTGTTTACACATTAGTTCCCCATACTTCCTCAAAAGATGCAAGAGGTACTTCAAAACTTTCTTCTTTGTTGTATCTGTATCACGAATTTTGTCAAGTAGTCTTTTAATACATCGTTTCTCTATTAAAAGAGTCAATGGAGATGTAATGTTCAGCCTTAGGGCAGCAAGTTGAAGAGCCTCAAGTTCTAACTGGTTTATGGACCTTGATGCAGGAATGTCACATTGAAGTAACAACGCTAGTACAACCTTCCCAGCCTCATCTTCAGAAGGTTCTAAAGGAAACTTTGCATTCCTAAGATCATGAATGATTTCAGAAATCTGAAAAAAAAAATGAATTCGACTCAATGCTAATTACAAAAAATAAAAGACAGAGAAAATGTTAAAAGAGAAAATTCAAGGTGTATAACAGTGATAAGGGCAATAAAAGATCGAGGAAGCCAGAGCAAATAATTCTGCCCAAGCAATCTGGCAACACTCAATTCTAGCAACATACCTTTGCAGCCAGCACCGATGGAACGACATTTTGAATTTGGCTCAAACACTGCTCCAAAGTGTTCCGCACTCTTTCAAATCTCAACTGTATTCTATCAGCTGTTATTGCCTGGAAATTTTTCATTGAACACTTTACTAGAGACAAGTGTAAATAAAGAATCTTGAAAACCTAAAGATATAAGTTGGACTTGGACATGCTGAGCAATGCAGAACTAAAAGTATACAAGTTGCACAAATGGAACATTTAGAATAAAGAGTATAAATTTGCGACAAGAAGACAAAATCCTGTATATTTTCTGCACATCTGCAATGCCTTTCCCATTCTGAGACATAGTCTTAAGTAATATAAGCCTCAACATAACATTTATAGAAATGGCGTTAGTTTTAGCAGATGCTTTCGCAGAAAGAGTTAAGTCTTTTATTCATATCATAGATATGACTATTATACATACCAAGTAGAGTTTACTACTCTCGGAACAATGCTGAATAAGTAACTTGGCTTTATCCACTGCAACGTGAAATGAACAAAGTGCATGTATTGCTGATGTGCATCCTGGCCGAGTAGATTCAATATCTGAATATATATGTGAGATTCTGTGAATCAGCTGCTTCAGCTCTAAACACATCAAGCGATGCACCTGCATTGATGCAATAGGCCATATAGAAGTAACTGATATTCACAATAATTTCATGCCTCAACCCTCAGCAATCAGCCCCCACATCACCCCTTCTTTTTCCCAGACACAAAAGAAAGTACTTGGAATAATTATAAAAGAGAATCCATAAACTCAAATGTAATCATTCAGAAATGGGGGCATTGGCTAAACTTGTATAGGCTTCCTCAAATTGTTATCTTGCATCTAGAAATGTAATACCAAAAGTACTTTAAAGAATTTCCAGCAGTTTTTTCCCTAACTCATGGGGATAAGAGACTACGGCTGAGTTTGGTAGAGAGTATTGCATTAAGAGTCTAAGCTAGCTTATGAGCTATGGAACAAACATTAGAGTATACACTAGCATAGAAAAATAATCTCGTGTTCGTGCGGCTCAATTTTGCTAGCGTTAACTATGTGTTTGGAGTAGCATTTAAACGATAGCGAATACAATAGTTTATAAGCTCACCAAACTCGACACCAAATAGTACCTACATCATGTTTGGTTTTCAAGGTGCTTTCAAATGCTACACTTCAGAAATGGAAAACTTGAATTGTACATACAGATGACATAAATTTGTGTCGCACAAACTCATCACAAACATCAGTTACCATATTTAAGGCTATTGAATTGACTAAACTCCAGTTTGAAATCATGCCCTACTATCACAGTACAGCATATGAAAGAAATACAGTTTCTAAGATTAACAAAGAGTCTGATGTATACCTTAAAAGTACAGTGAAATGGAAGCTCCACAGATTCAGCAAACATCATACCCCATCCAATTCAAAAAGTGTCCTTAATCAGCACAAGTGAATAAACAATTTGAGTATCTCAAAAGAAGACCCAGTTAGAAAAGTTAAACAAACTCAAATTTGCTTTGTTCAATCATCAATAGCATTAACTGAGACTTTTTAGCTTGTCACAGATTGAACCCAGATCATAATATAAATTTTACTCGAGACAAGCCCATGACTTGAGTATGTTTTCAAGCTTAATTTTGAAAGCACAACATTTTGTAACTAACTTTGCCACTCACTCGAGTACTTTTGTAAAGTTAAAATTCCTAACACTTCAATCCCAAACAATACCCCTCTCTCAAACCCATTTGCTAAAAGCAAGGCATAAGAATTCACATATATTGGCAGAAGTAAACCGAATAGAAAACGAAAACCAAGTTCAATTAAAATCTAAGTTGGATTTGGACATGCTCAATTTCAGTCATTGTACAAACTTTTCACATATCCTTTATCATACAAAGTAAAAAAGCCATGATAAAACTTCAAGAATCAATCAAAACTCACCTATTTACTCGAATAGCAGAACACCCAGCAGCATACACAAAGAACCCAATACAGAATAGAACCTATGTTGAAACAAGACAACGTTATCAGTTACCCAAACAGTAAGACTTTAACTGACACAAAAGCAAAATTAAAAATTTTCTTCTGAAAAACTTCAGAAGATATACAAGCAAGAAACTACAAGTACCATACCACAAGGCCACTAAACATACCTCAAGTGAATAAGAAAATGAAAATGATAAACAGAATTACTAAAGAAAAAATCATTTGTATATAAAGTATATGTTTCTCAAGTGGAACAAGTCTTCCTATTCAGGATAGTTCAGAGACAGAGACAGAGACATGGAGACATTGAATTTGTTTGATAGTTCTTTGGCCATTGTCCGAGGGAATGTTATTTTAAGTAGACAAAAATCTTCCTTTGCCCTCAAATAAATAACAGAAATGGGATGGTAAACTAATCAGCCCAGCGGTTCCACACTGTGATAACGTTCAGAATCATGATCAAAAAGAAAAAGTAAATAATTTGTTGTGTTGTGTAACTTGTGTTCAGTACTACAACTCACTGAGTTGCTGTCTTTCTTAAGTCAATACCAGTCCTTGGAAATAATTAAAGGCTAAAACGCAGAACAATGGCCACAAAACTGGGGCAGAACATTTGATGGACGACTAATAAGAAACGCAAAGTCGTTGGTCAATAAGAAACCGACAACTTTGCGATGGACGACTAAGACAATGCTGAGGAACTGCGCCTGTCTCTTTCTTTCAGATCAAAAGAATAAAAAGAGAAGAACCTATTCAGTTCACACAGAGTCATGAATGTCAAAGACAAGTCTATTAAATATTTAAATTCTATCATAATTAATTTTATATTTTAAAAAATTTCATATTTATTAATATAATTAATATATTTAATTATTTAAATTACATGTTTAATGTTAAAAATAATTTTGTTTGGCCACCTTCATTATTACATTCTATTGTGATTTGTGGCTCTCATGTATATAAGTATTTATTCATTTATATATATAGATATTTTATGGAAATGTAGAATCAACACAACTGTTTTCATTTCCCTACTTTTTTTTCCTCTTTTTTCTTGAGGGGCCTGGGCTTAGAATCTGAATACAGTGACTACTTTAATCTTCGTGGGGCGAATTGGCACCCCCCAAAATCGTATTAAGACTGCCCTTTTTTTTTTTTTTTTGGTTTGATTATCTACGGTTTTAACTATTATTAATTAGTAGAATATATCTAATTTATTTTATCAATTCGTTTTTACACCCCTAATGCTACTCGGACCTCATCATGAAAAATGTGTGTATATATAAGTTAAACATTTTTAATTATCAATATCGCGTCACGCGGCGATTCACTATTAAATTCTATTAAATTATAATTAAATTAATAAATCTATTAAATAAAAAATCTATTACAATATGAATACATTAAATTATAAAATTAAATTATCTATAAATTTAGTTTTATTATTAAAAATTAAAATTAGGAATATATTATAAAATAAAAACATAATATTTTTTTACAGTAAGAAACCTATTAATTTAATACATGCCACTTAATCTCTACAGTAATTTATTATTATTATTATTATTATTAAGTTAAATGTTTTTAAGCATCCTCATCACGCCACGTGGCGGCTTCATATTAAAGTGTAACATCCACATAAAAGGAGATGTTACCGGCAGGGAATAGGCCACCATATCCCTTTAGCCTCTGACTTTTTAACTATGATTAATTCTACTGATCTCATCTTATACATGATCTCATACTTGGGACCGTAGCCCAATTCAATAACACAAGATTCACTTAACATTCATATCTATATACTCAAAATACAATTGTTTTACAACCATGTCATGGACACTTTAACACATAAATCATACAAACTGACTGTATTACTATCTGATACAAAACTTTACTTTGACTGACCATGTTCATGACTTGACCTGGTGGACTCCACACCCTAGTGACTGCCATCAGTATCAAACCTCCTGAGCTCGTCCTCCGGATATCCTACAAAAGAAAGAAACTAGAAGTGCGGGGTTAGATCGTTTGCATGACCTAGTGAGTGTATGGTTTTAAACGGAAACTGAAATATTTATAATACATTCATTTTTTATAATCGAAAATATTTCTGGAAAATCGATTCTTTCTTAAAGCTCTTTCAATTCTCTTTTTCTGAACCTTTTCTGGAAATTTTTTATATCTGTAAAACTCTAAAATCCTCATAAAATAGTTTCTATTGAAAACTCTTTAATAAAACTTATCTTTTCTGAAAATATGTTTCTGAGAAGCATGTATATGAAAATTTGCTGAAAACCTGACGCATGGGGGTGTTACGTATCGTCGTTCCCCCATACGCCTAAACTAGTGATATTGGGGCGTTACGTATCGCCGTCCCCTAACCCACTGAACTAGAGCCAGGAGTGCTGATCCATGCTACTACCTGACCCTGAAACTAGGGTATAGGGGCATTACGTATCACCGTCCCCTTAACCCTGAATCTAGGATCTGAGGGCGTTATGTATCGTCGTCCCCCCAGTCCTGCTCTACATGTGCATATGTTATCCGTCAATTCCATAAGTTACAGCCTGAGGTGAATTTTTCCCACATGCCTCCAAAAATCATAAAATCATGCTTCTTAAAACATTCTCTTTCATGAAATAATTGTGATAAAATCGGCCAAATAAATGAGACATAGATATTAAGTGTAAGTGTATGGGCCAAATTTGGGCCAAGGGCAATTTCGACCTTTTGCTCCAGGTCCACCGCTAAATACACCCCCGAAACTCTCTAATCAAACCCCAAAGGCATGGCGCAGGCCCAAGCCCAGTGAACACCATCACCCATACGAACACCACTCATAACGTTACCAGCCTACAAACGGGCAAACACAATAAACACCCTTTATGGAGTCATCCGTAACTGACGCCCAACGGACAAGGCAATCAAACAGCAGTAAATACACCCCCCGAAGGTGTGTGTATATAAACGAAGAGTATCCAAGAGGATAGGGGGGTTCTCATACTCATAGCCTGAGAATACTCTCTCCATAGCTCTCTAAACCTCTCATTCTTACCACCCTCACGGTACCCTACAGAGTTCAAGGTAGCATCTAACCTTGCCCTCTCCATTATAACTTCCTCAGTTCCTTCACTGACTTGAGCGTCGGAGTGCCCCCGGCACCCACCACACCGGTGGGCAGTACTCCCGCTCACTCTACATCTTTGTTTTGCAGGATCGCCAGTGCCCCTTTCACGAAATCTCAATCGTGGACCTCGGGCGAAAACCAACGTCTACAATTTGGCGCCCACCGTGGGGCCCTTGGCGATTCATAGCGTGCAAAGACCTCTCCACTTATGATCCTTCCAAACACCCATACTCATATGCATCGACAGCAGGAGCAAACGCCAAATGTGTACCATCATTTGAACTATTCTACACACTTCCTCCAGTCGACATAAGAATACCCTCATAATCATTCACCATACTCAATCAACCAAGAAGTATTCTCTACCATTTTCTCCATTCGACATTGATGGCGTGACATCCACTCTAGACGACGTGAAATGTATGAGTGGATCGTTGTCTTCTCCAGACGACATGGATGAATCTCAATTACCATATATACGACATGAAAGCGATGCCATTTTCTACAGACGACATTAAGGGGATTACCAACTCCACTAGATGACTTGAAAAGATTGCCATCTCTTTCAGACTACACAAAAGGGTTGCCATCTCCTTCAGACAACACGAAAGGACTGCCATCTCCTTTAGACCACACGAAAGTTTTGGTGTCCTCGCCGAATATGTTTGAGCAAAGCTTTCCGTTTGGTATTGAGGTTTTGTAACGGATGTGAGGCTGTGCTGAAGGCGCAGTGTGTGTTCCAGTTTTGAGTCTGCAGTCGGGTCTTGTAGATTGGGAGAGAATGATCAATGACTTCATCGGGGAATTCTTGGGTATCTCAAATCTATTGGATTGCTATCGCTTGGGGCTGTGGTTCTGTCCGTGGGGTATTGTCTCAGTTTTGATCATGCTCAACATTCGGGCTGAGCCTTTTGGGTTTTTGGCTTGATTGGCTCCTAAAACAATGTGTACTATGGGACGCCTGATCCGTTCCTTGGAGATGGTTTTGACAAAAGAAACCTCCAAAACGACAAAAAGTTAAGGTCAAGTGAGGCCAATGTTGAAAAAATCGAGCTCACTACCTGAAGGGGTTATTTAGGGGGTGAATCCGGTAACGCAGCGGAAGCGGTGAAAATCCGATTTTCAGATTTCAAAACTTTTTCTTGGATTAAATAAATAAACACATTTATTTAATTACCCAATAATCAAATAATGAAATAAAATTTCAAATGAATCAAATTCAAGTGAAATTACCAAATTACCCTTATATGGTATTTTGTCCATTTTAGTCCGAAATTGATCCAATCAATTTTGAATGATTCTAAATCATTTCTAAGATGAACTTAGCATGTTCAAAACATCAAAACACCAAAAGCCACAAAATCCCCAATTTCCTTACAAATGCCGTGAGCTCCATTTGGAGGGCAAATTGACCATTTGGTCATTTCATGTCTCAAAACTCATCTAAATGAAATCCAATCAACATGAAACTTTGCATGCATCATATACACACCTAAATGCTCAACATATCTCAAAACCCCCAAATTTTGAATAGGTTATAAACCCTAATTTTTCAATTTCCACAAATTGGGCAAATTAGGCCATTTACATTAAATCAAATGTTTCAATCATCAATCTTTCAACTAATTCAAGTCTCAACACAATGAAACAACTCAAGATCAAATCTAGGTCATTTAAGAGTGGGTCAATAACTCTAGAATAGCAACATGGTTTCATAAACCTTAAAAGAATACATATAACTACACTAGTTACACTCTTTGTTCATCATACATGCTCTACACTTTTAAACAAATTTCCATCATCAAAAACCACAAGAAATAAAGAAAAGAATAGCTTAAGAAACTCATGAGAGGTAGCCTAGATCATAAGGAACAAATTCCTTTCTAATAGTAAGTTTAAGAAATTTACAAAATCCAAGCCTTTCTTTAGGTTTTTCTTTTTCTCCTTCACTTTCTTTCTTTGTCTTTCTTCAATGGAACTTTGTTTTTGATAAAGTGTATTAGGTTAAGTTAAATGAAAAATGAAAAACAATTTATATGTGTAACATTTACACCTTGGCCGAAATTAGCAAGCCAAATGCAAGAAATTGTAATTTCAATTTCATTTCAATTATAACTATATCAACTTGCATAAATATCTATTAACACCTTTATTAGATATTTATTTAAGTCAAATATGGCAACTAAAGTCATTTACTTAATATATCCTAAAGTAAAATATTTATATTTTAATTAATTTAATCATTTAACAATTAAATAATTAATTAATTAATCAAATACAAATATATTAAATATATGTATAATATTTACATTAAATATTAAAAACATATATTCATTTAGGAAATAAGTCAAATATCTCATTTTGACTATTAATTAATGTGTATTTAAATTAATCAAGTATTAAATATAAATACACAATAATTACGTAAATGACTATCGGGTCCCTTTAGCATGTATCTTGCGTTTAACCATTAAACGACTTTATAAATAATCAATATTATTTATTTATGTTGCTCTAGTGCTCAACGAGTATGTTTCATTATTGAGACTCTCTAGGTTCAGGTATATCCGTCACGAAATCAAATTTCGTGTCCATAATCTATCCACCCGTAGATTATGACGATCACGGATAATCTCGCTAAACCATACAGGTCGAGGTCATCGCAAATGTATAATTCCTCCGTCACAGGTATCCGGATAAATCCCAGAGATATAGATGTAAACGTCAAATCTCTATCGGGACTATCCAGTCGACTATTCTATTAGCAATCTCAAAAAGAATGTTTAGAACTAGCTTCTAAACTTACCACGGGCCCATGGTTTTATCTGATTGCTAATCATATGGACTACATATGCTCTGGTACACAGAACTGACGGATCCTATCTTGACACACATAGGACACCCTGAGGATCTATCTACACCCAACGAACAGGCGGAGGTCTGATCTAAATAGATCGGTGACGTGACTGCCATCTAAGTGTAGAAGATGTCTCATGTGCCCACAATGGCATCTCAAGTCTAAGAATCACAAGTGCTACTTAACCCAAGAAGATTCTTATTGACACTGGTGTACCATCCATTAAGAATCTTCGGTGAGTCGTTCAGTGTTTATCTGCTATAAACACCTACACGTCTATACTAGTCTCCAAGACTAATGGTTCATTGAGAAACCATTGGAATCATATATTCCAGTATACGACATGTACCGGTCTCAACGGGTTTACTGTACTGACCAAGTAGTGTAAACCTTGACCAGGAACTGTCTGAGAATGACAACGTCATGATACGACTCAATGTCCGTTGCGACGCTTTTGCAACTGTACCATGACTAATCATTCTAAGGTCATTACGTCTTTACCATATAAAAGAATAAATTATATTATAGAAACTGCATATATTATTACTGATAATAACGTTTTACAGAAGTATTTAACAAAAATACAACCGGGAATTGGCGCTCTGAGCACCAACCCCTACACTACCTACATTGCAAATAAAACCACACAACATGCCAAAAATGAATAGCCCCAACGCAGCTAAAGTGATCCACTCGACAAAGCTCCATCCGCAGTTGTCACAAATAGAGTCACATGGGATCCAAGAGGAACTCGCCAAGATAGTACACGTGAAAGGCGACCGTACACGCATGAAGAGAAGAAGCCTACACATGCATTCTGATCAGAATTAAGAGACACAAACCTAAGCTGCCAAAACTAAACCCAGACGACTGTAGTTAATATCCCCATAGGGCCCACTCGATGAAACTTGCGTCAAAATATATGGCCAAAAGATCACATTTGACATGACAAAAGTTAGATAGCTGAGTATACATAATAGTTAATCAACACCAACTCACAGCTTGTCGAATGGAGTTATTAAATCTTGGAAGACCATCAGTTGCTCTGAGCAACAGAGATGCCATATTATTTTATACACTTTTATACGCATGGACGACATCTAGCCCATCAGACAATTAGCTCATTCGACAAAGCCTCCACATGACAGGTACAAATATTTATTCATTTTTATTAAATAATTTTCATGATCATGTACGGTCATTTGAGCTACATCCATTCGACTTGAAAATAATATTTGGCTAGAAAAATGGAGAATGTCATAACCTCCATCAAGTTATGAAGATTCACATGAACCTTCATCAGGTTAATTCGGCTGAAGTCTCCTGACCTCCATCAGATCAGGTAGAGTGAGTATTCAAATGAACCTTCATCAGGTTCATTTTACCGTAGTCTCCTGACCCTCACCAGGTCAGGTAGAATGAAAGTTCTCTTGGACTTTCATCAAGTTCATTCGACCATAGATTCATAAACCTTCATCAGGTTCATTCGACCGTAATCTCATTACCTTCATCAGGTCAGGTAGTGTGAAGCTTCACATGGACCTTCATCAGGCTCATTATACAAGTTCGTTCATTATAGTCTCGTAGAATAGTGGGAAGTGATGACTTTCATCAAGCTCATTCCATTGTAGTATCATAGATTTTCTTCAGAACCAGTCGACCGGGGACATCCCCCATGGACTCATGTCGAGTCAAGTTGTAGACATGGACTACACATGTCGTATGACTTATATCGTGAACCTTCATCTGGTTTAGTAGACATGGGACATCCCCCAAATGACTCATGTCGTGTCAAATAAAGACTTGGACTTCCTACAGTCCATACGACACAATGTCGTATGAAACCTTGATTGCTGAACTAACATCTGGTTCAGTCGACCGATGACATCCCCCACAGACTCATGTCGAGTCAAAGACATGGATTACACATGTCTTATAACTTACAACTTCCTGACCTACATCTGGTTCAGTCGACCGGGGACATCCCCCATGGACTCGTATCGAGTCAAGTTGTAGACATATATTACACATGTCGTATGACATATATCCTGGCCCTCATCTGGTTCAGTTGACTGGGTACTTCCCCAATGGCTCTGGTAGAGTCAAGTTCATTATCCTGACCATCATCTGGTTTAGCATACTGGGTACTTCCCCAATGGCTCTTGTAGAGTCAAATTCATAACTACACATTCGTTCGGTCCAATCAGTAGGTAGCATCAACGGTCGGGTACACCTACATACCAAGGCCTCATCCCAATCGACACAAGTGTAAAGTACTCTCCAAGCCAATGACTCCTTGACTTAGAGAGTAGGGGACAAACTGTATGGGCCAAATTTGGGCCAAGGGCAATTTCGACCTTTTGCTCCAAGTCCACCGCTAAATACACCCCCGAAACTCTCTAATCAAACCCCAAAGGCATGGCGCAGGCCCAAGCCCAGTGAACACCATCACCCATACGAACACCACTCATAACATTACCAGCCTACAAACTGGCAAACACAATAAACACCCTTTATGGAGTCATCCGTAACTGACGCCCAACAGACAAGGCAATCAAACAGCAGTAAATACACCCCCCGAAGGTGTGTGTATATAAACGAAGAGTATCCAAGAGGAGAGGGGGGTTCTCATACTCATAGCCTGAGAATACTCTCTCCATAGCTCTCTAAACCTCTCATTCTTACCACCCTCACGGTACCCTACAGAGTTCAAGGTAACATCTAACCTTGCCATCTCCATTATAACTTCCTCAGTTCCTTCACTGACTTGAGCGTCGGAGTGCCCCCGGCACCCACCACACCGGTGGGCAGTACTCCCGCTCACTCTACATCTTTGTTTTGCGGGATCGCCAGTGCCCCCTTTCACGAAATCTCAATTGTGGACCTCGGGCGAAAACCAGCGTCTACAGTAAGTAAACCAATTGTCTTATTTAGACTATAAAACCAACTATATCTGAATCATTTACAAGATCAATACCTAAAATCTTATTAAGATTTTTGTTATGATATGAAATTATAATCAATGATATGTTCAAGCCGTACAAAGTGCGGGCTTTATACTAATATTAAATAAAAGTAAAAGGAGTTTAATACAAACGAAAAAATAAGAAAAAATGAGTAGACTTTAAAATGAAAATTGAAGGTACCGATCATTTATTGTATTTTTATTTATGTAGGGATGTTTTGGGAATATTTAAACTTTGGAGGAGACCGGATTTTATTTTAGAAGTAGGTATAATTTATCTTTTTATGTAATATTAATGAATTAAATATTTTAATAATTTTTTTAAAAAAATATAAGTAATTATGAGATGAATACAAAAGAATATGGACAGCCAATCCTGGTGCCCCCATGATTCAAAACAAAGAGAATTTAAAGTGGGATTGGATTTGAGATGCATGAGAAAAAATAATAAAGAAAGCTGAAGAAGTTTGTAATATTTGAACTTTGAAGAGTCAAAAATTGAAATGTGAATAGCCCATGCATATATTGAAAATTCATGTCGAAGGCTTGGCTTTGTTTGAATTCCTTGTTATTGAGCTTCTAAGGATTTAATTTAATCAAAATCCCTCATCATTGATTGATGGGTCACAATCACACATGAAGGAAGTAATTAAATAAGTCAGTTTTTGATACCTTTTAGTTTAGACAGAGCCGCATTGAGGGAAGCAAAAAGTGGCCGAGCAAAAGCGAAGAAATTCAAGCCAGTCACCTGGATTTATTGTTTACGACTGATTTTATATTTTCTTTTACTCTTTAATTTAATTAATTTATTGGTTAGGCTAACCTAGATTATGACTTTGCAATTCTGTTAGCGGCTGATTTTGGTCTCAGGGACTGTAAGGGAACACCGCTCCCGGGACAAATCCTCATTCAATAGTGAATTTATTTGGTTATGGGAAATCAAAAGAAAACTTTGATAAAATGGGAAAAGCACGCAGATTGACACAGAGAGTCAACGTTGTTTGGCGGATTGAATCCAACCTACATCCACGGGCACAAAATGAGAGGGTGTTTGTATTGCTGTAACGTACTCGGCCGACCAGTTTTGTGGTCGGTCAGTGTGAAAACCGAGCTGTTTTGTGAAGGAAATTACAAATGGCTATACAAAAGGCTATCTCTCTCTCTCGTGTTTTTAATTTCCAAGAAGAGCTTTCTAAAACTAAAAAAAGAACTGCCTAAAACATGAGACTACCCCATTTATATACCAAGAATGAGGTGGTAAAAAGAGGAGGTTGATGTTCCCATTTTGTAGAATCTTCCACGTGATACTTGACTCATTTAATGAGTTCTCTGCCCTAGGCCTGCTCTTGCCAAAAGTAAGCCTGTCTCCTGACAGTCTGTCCCATCAACTATGTTTTCTTCTCTGCCACGCGTAATCAATAATGGTGACAGCCTGGCCGGTGTTTCCGGGAGATGACACGTGTAAAGGAAAATTATAATC
The DNA here is from genome assembly GCA_019454045.1 of Zanthoxylum bungeanum. NCBI lineage: Eukaryota > Viridiplantae > Streptophyta > Magnoliopsida > Sapindales > Rutaceae > Zanthoxylum > Zanthoxylum bungeanum. The sequence goes on from SKCR01018908.1 coordinate 14,579, forward strand.
TCAAGGCTTCTGTCGGTTGCCAAGTGGTCGGCCTAATAGCTAGTTGTGCTATATCAATTTATTCTCGCCATGCCCAGAAACATCCGAGCTCTTCGACCCGTTCAAAGGGAGAGCGAAATAGACCCGAACCGAGCTGACGACCTAGTGTAGTCGGTTTAAACTATGATGCGGCCGACTTTATGGGATCCGCACCAAATCACATACCATGGTCGGCCAAATCTGGAATATTGTGTCCGGGTTCCTCGTTGGGCCGAGGAATGGTTAACACTTTCTGAACATCCGTCCCTTGAAAAAAGGAATTTCCACTTCTGCCCATGGCCGCACTGTTTGGTGTACTTGATGATTTTCACCATCAACATCTATCCCCTAGTTCTCGGTATCAATTAGTTTGTGAGTTGATGCCGGGAACTGTGAAAAAGATGGTGTGATATTCGTCCTGTTAGTGGTTGGTTCTGGAACCATGGGAAAAATGCCCATGTATATTCAACTAGGTCTTCCCTCACCACCTTCAGGTATTTGGTTACCGAGTAATCCTGCTGTTGATTAAGTTCTGTAGAGGATCCTATATTCAAAGCTGTTTACCTCTTTTTGCCCCTCTTTCTGAGCAAGGTCGACATCCCGAGCCCACGTCTGCCGTGCTCATGCTTTTTAGTTTTTTGACGAATTATGGTCAGGGGCTCATGTCCTTGCTTCCTAGGTATCTGTAACTAAAGCTGAAATTCCTTTTGCCGAGCCTGAATTTGAGGTCCTGGCTCCTGATGGTGACCCCGAGGCGTTGGCTTCATAATTTTTAATACCCGTGCTCTTGTGAGAACATCTGCAACCTTCTTTCCCTTGCTTATCTCTGACCGCTTTGTCTGGTATTCTTTTCTTATTTATTTTTTTTATTTTTTGCATGATTGTGTGTGAATGACGTTTGTGGGTGTCGTCGCTGTAAACCATCACGAGACTATAACTCGTCCACTAGGGTCGCCTAGGGGTTTAAAGGCTTGTTGAATACGCTAAATGCAATCGTGATCCCTACGAAAGTGGCCTAGTTAATTTAGTTATTTTTAATTATTTATTTGAATTTAGTTTTTATTTTATCTTTTGCTCGGGACTAGCAAAACCTTAAGTTTGGGGGTATTTGATAAGTGTGGTTTATACCCACTTATTACGGCCATTTTTGCTTACTGTTTTGTTATAATTCGAGATATTTAAATGTCAATTACAATTTATTTTCTATATTTATTTGTAGGAGCATTAATACATGGATCTGGGAATAATTGCACGTGTTTTGGGAATTTTCGGGAACACAGGACGAGCACAGGATCAATAGGCGCCATGGCGCCAAACTTACATACAAAGTCCAGAGAAATGGGCGCCATGGCGCCCATTATTATCATAAAGATGGCGCCAAGGCGCCACCAAAGCAATTCAATGGCGCCATGGCGCCACTTGAACACTGATTAAAGGCGCCATGGCGCCAGTTGAATTAATAAGAAGGCGCCAGGGCGCCTCAACCTCAGTATTATCCATACATTTTCCAGAGGATCTAGCGCCCAGGCGCCATCTTACTATGCTACCGCATTACGGGAAGGAAACCTACGGACTTCAGGATTCAATTTTTAGGGTTTCCTAATGATACCCAATGACTCCCAACCTCTACTATAAATATAACATTTCGTCCAGAATTAAGGGGGAGGCTAATACAGAGCACAAAACACAAAAATAAATATTTTTAGAGATCCAAGGAGAGGATTGAAGAGCGACAAGAGGAGACAAAGGCTGTGACATCCGAGGAGGAAGAGATTCAATTCGGGTTTTATCATCTTATTTCTTTCTTAGAACTCTAATGATTTCCATTAGATTCATGGCTTGTTTATCATTAATTTTATCTTTTATCATGAACTAACTCCTTAATTCTGGAGAATGATGTAATCTATGCTTGAACCTTGTACTTGTTTGTCAATTTTGTTAAGTTTTATTGATTTATTTATATTCTTTTGAGTTTAATGCTTCTTGATTGCTGGCCACAATTTGAGATGATGAATATTTAGAATCTATCACTCGAGAGAGGGGATTTTGAATAGATCTAGAGAATATAGCCTAGGATTTTATAGAGTTCGAGAGAATCTGTATTTATTTGAAGTCGTTAATATAGAATCACAAAGCGTAATGAGTTGTTAACTATTGGATTTTTATAGAGATATCGAAGTCTATAGTTGATGATCTTTTCACTCGGCACTCGAGAGAGGGAGTGGATATTTTAGGAGTCTTGACTTATAAACAATATAACTGAACAAGGATTAATTGGCATGACAAATACATAGGTGACAACTAGGTGAAATCATGATCCAGAATCTCTATCGTATTAGTTCCTCCTATTTTATTATTTTTATATTTTATTTATAAAATTATTTTAGATTACCGCAAGTGTACGGTGTCAAGTTTTAGTATAAATGAGTTTAGAGTGTCGAACCTACAGGGATTGCGTTAACTCGTACTAAGTACTACAATTGATAATCCTAACTTTATTTAGACAATATTTAACAAAGATTTAATTATATAAATAAAATATAAAAATAATAAAATAGGAGGAACTAATACGATAGAGATTCTGGATCATGATTTCACCTATCTGTCACCTATGTATTTGTCATGCCAATTAATCCTTGTTCAGTTATATTGTTTATAAGTCAAGACTCATAAAATATTCACTCCCTCTCTCGAGTGCCGAGTGAAAAGATCATCAACTATAGACTTCGATATCTCTATAAAAATCCAATAGTTAACAACTCATTACGCTTTGTGATTCTATATTAACGACTTCAAAGGACTACAAATTCTCTCGAACTCTATAAAATCCTAGGCTATATTCTCTAGATCTATTCAAAATCCCCTCTCTCGAGTGATAGATTCTAAACATTCATCATCTCAAATTGTGGCCAGCAATCAAGAAGCATTAAACTCAAAAGAATATAAATAAATCAATAAAACTTCATAACAAAATTGACAAACAAGTACAAGGTTCAAGCATAGATTACATCATTCTCCAGAATTAAGGAGTTAGTTCATGATAAAAGATAAAATCAATGATAAACAAGCCATGAATCTAATGGAAATCATTAGAGTTCTAAGAAAGAAATAAGATGATAAAACCGAATTGAATCTCTTCCTCCTCGGATGTCACAGCCTTTGTCTCCTCTTGTCGCTCTTCAATCCTCTCCTTGGATCTCTAAAAATATTTATTTTTGTGTTTTGTGCTCTGTATTAGCCTCCCCCTTAATTCTGGACGAACTGTTATATTTATAGTAGAGGTTGGGAGTCATTGGGTATCATTAGGAAACCCTAAAAATTGAATCCTGAAGTCCGTAGGTTTCCTTCCCGTAACGCGGTAGCATAGTAAGATGGCACCTGGGCGCTAGATCCTCTGGAAAATGTATGGATAATACTGAGGTTGAGGCGCCCTGGCGCCTTCTTATTAATTCAACGGGCGCCATGGCGCCTTTAATCAGTGTTCAAGTGGCGCCATGGCGTCATTGAATTGCTTTGATGGCGCATTGGCGCCATCTTTATGATAATAATGGGCGCCATGGCGCCCATTTCTCTGGACTTTGTATGTAAGTTTGGCGCCATGGCGCCTATTGATCCTGTGCTCGTCCTGTGTTCCCGAAAATTCCCAAAACACGTGCAATTATTCCCAGATCCATGTATTAATGCTCCTACAAATAAAAATAGAAAATAAACTGTAATTGACATTTAAATATCTCGAATTATAACAAAACAGTAAGCGAAAATGGCCGTAATAAGTGGGTATAAACCACACTTATCATGTATACTCCGTATGATTTTCTTTTCCAACTTGCCGACTGGCTTTTCCGCATCTGGATGTGAGGAGAAGTTCTGCAACCGATCAATCTTGAATCTGGTCATGGAGTGAATGTTGCTTTGTTTATGAGTTGATGACAATTCATTATGTGAGACTTAACCCGATCCCGAGATGATAAAGATGCTTGGCTCCGGGGGAATATTACATCCCCAGACCAACAAGGCAGGCTCGGTGGGATTCACCCTAACCCCGAGCTGAAAGAGATACTTGGTTCTGGGGGAATGTTACATCCCCAGACCATCAAGGCAGACTCGGTGGGATTCACCCCAACCCTGAGCTGAAATAGATACTTGGTTCCGGGGGAATATTACATCCCCAGACCAATAAGGCAGACTCGGTGGGATTCACCCCAACCCCGAGCTGAAGGAGATACTTGGTTCTGGGGGAATGTTACATCCCCAGACCATCAAGGCAGACTCGGTAGGATTCACCCCAACCCCGAGCTGAAGGAGATACTTGGTTCTGGGGGAATGTTACATTCCCAGACCATCAAGGCAGACTCGGTGGGATTCACCCCAACCCCGAGCTGAAAGAGATACTTGGTTCTGGGGGACGTTACATCCCCAGACCATCAAGGCAGACTCGATGGGATTCACCCCAACCCCGAGCTGAATAGACATGCGGCCTCGGAGGAACGAAATTGCCCCGAGCCGATGGTGGTAGAAACATAGCACAAGCGTCCCCTGGTGCCTCCAAAACACAAATCTGATACTACGGATTCGGTTGGGCCGATTGCTTCACGGGGGCACTCCTTCCCCGCGGTCGTCATCCCGAGGTGATATTGCTAACTCGGTTAGGCCGATTGCTTCACGGGGTCACTCCATCCTCGCGATCGCCATTCCGAAGTAACATTGCTGACTCGGTTAGGCCAATTACTTCACGGGGGCATTCCCTCCCCGCGGTTACCATCTCGAAGTGATATTGCTAATTTGGTTAGGCCGATTGCTTCACGGGGGCACTCCCTCCCCGCGGTCGCCATCCCGAAGTAACATTGCTGACTCTGTTAGGCCAATTACTTCACGGGGGCATTCCCTCCCCGCGATTACCATCCCGAAGTGATATTGCTAACTTGGTTAGGCCGATTGCTTCACGGGGGCACTCCCTCCCTGCGGTCACCATCCCGAAGTAACATTGCTGACTCGGTTAGGCCGATTGCTTCACGTGGGCATTCCCTTCCCGCGGTCGCCATCCCGAAGTGATATTGCTAACTTGGTTAGGCCGATTGCTTCACGGGGGCATTCCCTCCCCGCGGTCGCTATCCCGAAGTGATACTGCTAACTCGGTTAGGACGATTACTTCACAGGGGCACTCCCTCCCCGCGGTCACCATCCCGTGGTGACATTGCTGACTCGGTTAGGCCAATTGCTTCACGGGAGTACTCTTTCCCCGCGGTCGCCATCCCGAGGTGATACTGCTAACTCGGTTAGGCCGATTGCTTCACGGGGGCACTCCCTCTCCCGAGGTGATATGGCTAAACTGTAAGTCATGGGGTAGTTACGCTCCAGCTTTGGGAGTTTGATACTGCCACGAAGGGTTCACGCGCTCCATCATGTACTTCATCCCTTGGTGTAATTTATATGCACCTAAAATGAAGGGAGTCGGGTCGGTGTACTTCCACCCGGGGGTTTGATAATGACACCAGTGTTTGGCGTGCCACATGTTTGGTGCCTTCCTGGGTCTCAAATCGTTTCTTCGCATCGAGTATGTCCAAAAAATAATGAAAATAACTTTCACGTTTAATTAACAAACAAGCAAGATAGGAAAATTTCTTAAAAAAAGGGAGAGTTTTATTCATATTCAAAGGACCTACTGCCCTTCTTAAAACTCTTTGTGGGATATTCTAAGAGAGGCTTTTACAATTGCTTTCTTCTGCTTCATGTTTTGCGGTCTAACCGCGTCTTCTGATCCGAGCTCTGAAAAATCCTGATGCGTATGCCGTACTTGTGAACTTCACACTCAAGCTGAATCATGCATCATGCGCTTCCTTGGAATCCTTCGATCTGAACTCGATTATGAGGATTTTGAGCTGGATCACAGGGTCTGCCGAACCGGGCGCTCCGTAGGTACTCCTTAGAGAATGCATTTTCCCGGCTTCTTGCGCGTTCCGTGCAGCCCTGGGTACCTGGGCGAGGTCTTCAGTCTCTGCTATGCGCGATTTTCCCGGAAGACTTTTTTACCTATTTTCTTTCAGTTTAGGGAAAACCGCCGCACTAATTAGAACCTCGCCCGATGGACGTTCCCGTCGTCCTTGGCTGACTAGCTCCCTGACCAATCCTCCAGCATAAGTAACTTGCGAAGCTGGCGATTGATAGCTTGGGAAGTGCAGTTCCTTCATACTGAGGAGCCTGGTCAGCCGTTGCCAACAGATGTAACCCATCCCCATCATTACATTTTATTCGACAACTCACCCCGGATGGGTGTCCGTTGGCAATTACTTTTACATTTCATTCCACAACTCAACAAAACATAGCTTCCACCTCCGAAATCCGTCATTCCGCTTCGCTTTATTCATTTCTATTTTCTCCCATTCCGCTGTTGAATTCTCACGCAACCCATAACTTCCACCTTCTACCATCTTCCTAACACTCGAGTTGTTTTTTGTTCGATTCCCCAAAGACGGCTGTAGGCATTGCATTTTTGCATGTGAAACCCGATGATGAGTCTCAGTTGGAGGCACTACCTTTTTAAGTTAAGGATATTGCGGGAAACGGACGTCGGAAGAGGAAATTTGGAATAAGTATGTCATCAAGCTTATTTCACAAGTTCACTGTTTTCGTTCGTGCTGCGTTCGTTATCACGTTCGTTATCCTGGTCGAGGTGCCCCCGTTGTCGGTTGTAGTTCCGGGTCGAGGTGCCCACTACATCATCAGTTCGAGGGCGAGGCCCACTTTATCAGCGATATTGGGTCGAGGTGCCCAGGGTCGAGGTGCCCCCGTTTTCAGTTGCAGTTATTGGGATGCGTCCCAGGATCGAGGTCCACTGCAGCACCAACTCAGTTCGAGGCAGCAGACGAGCCAGGTAAGTGAAAATGCATTGCATAACTTTGATAGGATTGTTCAAAGTCACACACTGCACAAGTCCCATCAAAGTGTGGGCGACTGTAGGCATTGCATTTTTGCATGTGAAACCCGATGATGAGTCTTAGTTGGAGGCACTACCTTTTTAAGTTAAGGATATTGCGGGAAACGGACGTCGGAAGGGGAAATTCGGAATAAGTATGTCATCAAGCTCATTTCACAAGTTCACTGTTTTCGTTCGTGCTCCGTTCGTTACCACGTTCGAACGTCAAACAGATTGCGGGCGTTCGTGCAGCGTTCTAAGAGGCGTTCGAACGGTGTGGATATTTCTGGTTTTGCTGCGAGACCCACACGTCCAAGGCCCTTAAATTACACCCAAATTAAATCAAATATTAATTAAATTAAACATTGAATTAAATAAAATAATTAAACCATTTACCAATTAAATAAAACATAAAATATAATCATACCTAATTTAGATAAATCAAATATATTAACTTCCTAACTAGACAAAATCATATACTAAATTAAAGAAATATCATGCCTAATTAAATCACTCATAACCAATTTAAAGATATTGACTTCCTAATCTAGACCAATCTTGTCTCCATCAAATCTTTGACTTTCCTTGCTCAATACTAAATCAAATCCCTTCCTTGTGAGACAAGGAGAAACCCTAGCCCTTCTCTATATAAACAACCCCTAACCAAGACATGCACCCCCTGGCTCATAAACATAACTCACACGCAAATCACAACAAAAAAAGCCCTAGACATTTCACGGCAATAGCAACAAGAAGCAACACAAACAATTCTCTTCATCTCCTCCACTCCATAGCCGAAAATATCATAGCCCCTAAACCCCCACACATCACTGAAAATATACCCCAAACAGCAGCCCAAATATACCCCAAACAGCAGCCATAAAATACCCCAAACAGCAGCCCCTTTCCACCGAAAACAGTAGCCCATTTCCATCGAAAACAACAGCCCAAATCACCCCCAAAATAGCAGCAAAATCCTCCTAAAACAGTCCCCAAAATCCTTAAAACAGTAACATAAGAAACTGCACTTATAATCCCTAAAATAATCACAAAAACTGCACTTAAAACCTTTAGAAAACACCCAAAACAGTCCGTTGAAACGTCAAAACAGTGACCTGAATTGTGAGCAGAAAATCAGAGGAAACAGCAGCAAAACGGAGGCCAAACAGCAAGTAGAATAGCAAAACAGTGAGCTAAGACGCTAAACCAGTAAACCGGAGAAGTTGAGGAGCTTTACCCTTCCGATCTCCGTGAAACGCAAGTCCGAAAGTCGGCAAAAAAGGTTAGACCTGATGGTATTTTCCACATTCGTTTTCTGTTTTATTTTTATTATTTATTGAATATTGTTCGCATGATTGTTATGTTGAAATGCATGTTGTGGCCCTTGAGTAGATAAATATGCATGCATTACGAAATATTGTATGTTGTGGCCTTGGAATAAAATGAAAGATGTGTCAACTCTCGCGGTATATCGGATGGAAACCCGGACATAAATTTCATAGCCGATTCCGAATGGACGGTAGTATGATCTGTACTCGGGATACAACTCCACGTACCCCTTGAGTAAATGACACATTCTTTTGTTTTATATTGCTTTGATTTATTTATTTTTCGTCATTTGAATTCCGCATGTTACTTTTTGTATGCATGACGCGATCGAGCGCATGGGGTTAGTAAGTCGGATTAAAGGTCCCCTATTTGGAGGGGTTAAAATCCTTTACCACGATGCTTTGCCGCGCCGGTTGATGTGTGTTCGGTTGGATGTAAAATATGTCCAATCGGGCATACTAAGTTTGATATTATTGTCTTTATTCTTTGTATGCATGACGCGATTGAGCGCATGGGCTTAGTAAATCGGATTAAAGGTCCCCTATTTGGAGGGGTTAAAATCATTTACCACGATGCTTTGCCGCGCCGGTTGGTGTATATTCGATTGGATGTGAGATGAGTTCAATCAGATACGTGAGGTCCCACATTGTGGATTTGTATGTCTATGAATGTGTTGCATGCATCAGGTCTGGTTCTGTTCGAACGTGCTCACGAACGCCACACGAACGTGAACCTTCTATTTACCGTTCGAACGCGTTCTCGAACGCTACGCGAACGCGTACGCATTTTCTCAGTTTCATCATGCATCAGGTATGGTTCTGTTCGAACGCGTTCTCGAATGCTATACGAACGTGAACCTTCTGTTTACCGTTCGAACATGTTCTCGAACGCTACGCGAACACGCACGTATTTTCTCAGTTTCATCATGCATCAGGTATGGTTCCGTTCGAACGCGTTCTCGAACGCTATACGAACGTGAACCTTCTGTTTACCATTCGAACGCGTTCTCGAACGCTACGCGAACGCGCACGCATTTTCTCATTTTTATCATGCATCAGGTCTGGTTCCGTTCGAACGCGTTCTCGAACGCTATACGAACGCAAACCTTCTGTTTACCATTCGAACGCGTTATCAAACGCTACGCGAACACGCACGCATCTTCTTAGTGTTTCATGCATCAGGTCTGGATCCGTTCAAACGCGTTCTCGAACGCTATACGAACGCAAACCTTCTGTTTACTGTTCGAACGCGTTCTCGAACGCTACGCGAACGCGCACCCACTAAACTGAGTTATTTTCATCAGATTCCGTACATAATTGTCCCTAGTAGCTATTCCTTCGTATGATGAACCTGATTATTTCTATGCATTATGCAAGATTGTGTAGGTATCGTTCATCTGTATTCCCCACATGTATGAGTATAATGTGTTTATTAACTTGTATGCTTGCCGTATATTAATCTTTATGTATGCAAATTGAGACATATATTACATGCAAATAGGCTGTATGCAAATTCAGATATGTGTTACATGTAAATTTAGATGAACTTGTTGATGTATGCATGTGAACTCAGAAGCATGATACTCTTGGAAATAAGTGTTACTTAAGCTTGATTAAATTATTACACAAATCCTTTCATTACAAGTGACATAAGTAAGGGACCATTCCGAACCCAACGGTTTGAGGTCTTCCATTGCGAGGGGTGAGTGCGGCCTTAAATCTCATTTTCCCGGTTCACACGGGTGGCGACTCCATTATTCTCCGGTTTAGTCCCCCGTGGCTACTCCGTACTCCCAACCGGGCCGCGAGCCCGGGACAGCATGCGTCGCCCAGTTCCTGTGTCCCACAGTCTGGCAACTCTTCTGGGGATAGAGAATCGGCCCCGAAATATTGTCTTGTAATGTTTGGATTTATGTTCTAATTGACCGTGTCTATAGTGGATAAAATGGGGGTTTAATCAAAGGCATTTTGAGGCTAGGTAATGGTTTGGTGTCTTCCTTCATTCACTACCTTCCTAGAAGGAAAAGCCGTGAAGGCACCTATATAGCCATCTACCCGTAGCCTATTGTGATGGACAAATTTGGAGGACTCGTTGTTTATTCCTGTCACCAAGCGATAAGAGCCTAATAGGCTAGGGTACTTAAGAGAGCCTCGCTCCACCCTCCCTCTGGGGAATCTACAACGGGAAATCCATTTGACAGTCAGTCTCACACCATAGCTCATTGGCACGTACCTTAGTGTATAAAAAAGGGTGCGCTCACTTGGTCGCTCGAACCTTGATTGGGGAGACCTAGTTGTGGGCCATCTTTCGCCGGTGAGAGCCTTTTTCTACACTCTTGCGAACCCACCCATAGACCGGGTTTGTATGGTTAAAGTAACAATTATTTCCTTGAATATGTGCTTGTGGACCATCCTCATTTGGATGGAGTTGGACTATTGTCAGAAATGCAAACTTGCTGGGCTATTTAAACTGGGGCGAGTTCGTACCTTATGACCGTTAGGCCCAAGGCTTCTGAAATATTGATGGGCCATTCTGTAGAAATCATTGTTTTATGTTTGCATTATCTTTCTTTTATGCTTGTGTTTGGGAACATCGTCGTTTGGATCCATTTGGACCATTTGTCATGGGATTTGGGCTTGTTGGGCCATTTAAACTGGGACAAGAACGTATTTTATGACGATTGGGACAAAGGCTTCTAAGTGATTGATGGGCCACTTTGTGCTTGTGTTCAGAACATTACCATTTGGATTTAGTTGGGCTCCTTGCCATGATATGTGAACTTGTTGGGCCATTTAAACTGGGACGAGTTCACTCCTATGACAGTTAGCCCAAAAGCTTCTAAAATGATAACGGGCCGATTTGTTTGAAAATTTTAGTTGATTTAGTATGTTATATATGTTACATGCATCTCATGCACCTCATACATACATATGTCATGTTAACACCTTCTATGTCTCAAAAAGACATCATAGATACCGTTTGGGTTAGAGAATGAACAAGGCTCATTAAAAGAACAGTAACAGTCATGAGTGAATCCGGTAATGAGGTATCCCATATGGATCAGTTAGAGAACGGTCTCGCCAAGATTACTGAACAGTTGCAAGCCTTGACTACTACTGTGGCTGGTATGGCAGTGCCCCGTGCTGGGGGAAATTATGAGAATGTGAGGCGTGAGGAGCCTCCGAATGGGTTGGGGGATGATATCCCCACTTTTGATGATGATATGGCAGAGTATGCAGCAGGCAGAGTATCTGGGTCTCAGGCAGAGTTACAGAAACTTCGGGATCAGGTTGAGTCAGTTACCCGCAAGATGAGGGGTAAGAATGAAGATTTGCTGGATTATGACACACTGACTTTCGAGAACGGTTGCCGGCACAGTTCAAGATGCCTGATATGGCTAAGTTTAACTGGAATGGGGATCCAAGGGTGCATCTCCGAAAGTTTGTATCAGTCATAAGTTCAGTTGGCCTGTCTCAGCGCCAAGTGCAGAAGATGTTTGGAATGTCGCTCGAGGGAGCTCTCGTGGTGTGGTACCACAGTTTGGAGAAGAAAGTGAAGGAAGATTGGAGGGAGTTGGCTGACGCCTTCCTGAAGCAGTATGTCACTGACCTAGAGGTCGATCTGTCACTCCACGATCTGGAGAATGTTAAGCAAAAATCGGAGGAGAGTTTTAAGGAGTATGTGGACCGATGGAGAGGTCAGTTGTTGAAAATGAAGACTAGGCCCTCGGAGAAGGACCAGATCAAAATGATTATCAAGGGCACTAAGCCCTCCATTTACAGCAAGTTGAGGAGAATGACCTCCATGATTACAGACTTTCGGCAGTTGAGGGAAACTGTCATGGATATTGAGGAAGAAGAGGCCGAGAATAGAAAATTCTATGGTCTGAACAGGAGGCCCATTGGGGGAACATCGGGAACAAAGCCCGTTTCTGCTGAGATTGCCGCTATCCGGAACCAGAGATTTTCCAACTTGGGAAGACCCCTGTCAAAGGTGCTAGAGAAATTGAAGAGGCAATGTCTCTTAAAACCCTTGGAAGCCACCATCACGTTATAACCTAAGCCTTTACTGTCACTTTCACCAACAAAAGGGCCATGACACCGACAACTGTGCCCGACTCCGCCATGAAATCCAAGACCTGATAGACTCCAAGAAAATACCTGACCTAGAAACAGAACAGCCTGACACACACAGAAACCCCTTACCCAACTACCGTGCCGTACCACCACCAGCCTATATGATCAATTCTGGCCTCCCAGAAGACCTTGTCCTAAAATCCTTTCACCCTCAAGCCTTTTGCCTGGGAATCTGGGATAGTACTAGTGAAGATGAGACTGAGCAAGGGAAAAACTTTTGGCTTGATTTCTCTAGCAGTGATGAGGAAGAAGTGAGGGGAATGACGCGCAACGGTCGTTTTTACAATGATATGGCAGAAAAGGGTAAGGAAGTTTTGACTGATGGTAGAGAAGTGGTTGAGAGTGTAGAAAATACTAAGGGGGATATAGTGCTGAGGCAATTGAGGAAGACTAGAGCACAAGTGAGTATCTGGGAACTGTTATGTGCATCTCGGGAGCATAGGCAGGCCATGGTTGAGGCCTTGAGCAAGATTGTGGTACCGGAAGACGCCAACCCTGCAATGTTTGTTGGGTCAGTTCAGAAAGAAGCTTTGCAGATATATTTTTCTAAGGATGAACTCCCGGCGGAAGGAAGAAATCATAATAGGCCTCTATTTATCAGGGCCGAGGTAAGGGGCAAGAGAACTTCATGTGTGATGGTGGATGACGGTTCGTCCATCAATGTGTGCCCGCTGAAAATTCTGGCAAGATTGGGTATGAAAGCAACAGACTTGGACCCCTCCAGCATGACTATTAAGGCTTATGATGACAGCAAAAATGGAGTTGAGGGTACTTTTGTGGCTATGGTCAAGGTAGGCCCGATTGAAGATGAGGTTGAATTCACGGTACTGGACATCCCGACTACTTTCGCTTTATTATTGGGAAGGCCTTGGTTTCACAAACTTGGGGGCGTGCCTTCCACTTTACATCAGATGATCAAGTTCCCATATGAGGGAGAAGTTGTTACTATCCGGGCCGAGATAGATAATGTCGTGGCCACCTTAGAGATACAACCTTTCACGAGGTTTCAGGTGTCAGCTACTTTTGAGGAGTGGGTGGATCCTAGGGTGGCTAGGATCATGAAAAAAATGAAGTTTGAGCCGGGTGAAGGTTCACAATTACCAGATTTCAGAGGACAGACTACTCTGAAGGGTTTGGGGTACAAGTCTGATGAAGAAAAGCCGAAGGTCAAGAAAAAGGGCCTGAAACTGATGGAATGTTTTGTGAAAGCTTCAAGATATCAATGGGAGCCTGAGCCTGTGGAAGTTAATGGAATTGTGGTACCTGGGTTTGAGATCTTCCAGGATATGTTGGGTAAGAAGCCGATAGTTGAAGAAATTGTGAAGAAAGAAGAAGAGAATTGGGAGGAAGAACTGATGAAGTTGGAGAGCCTGACTCTGGGAGAGAAAAAAAATCCTGAGGAAAACCTAGTTGCAGAGGAAGAAGTGTCTATAGATGATGAAGACATTTACCTTCCTGAATTGTTTGAATATACTTCTGCATTATCCAATAATAAAGACATCTCTTTTGCTTACTTGCCTGAGTCATTTCCATTTACTCTGCACGAATTAAGCATATTTGATATCAGTTCGGCCAGAACCACTGCATTTAACCTTGGTACACCTGAGAGTCCCAAGGAAATTCTGATTGCAAGTGAAGTTACCTCCGAATAGAGGGAGAAACTAGAAGAAGTGTTGGTCAGATATGCCAAAGTGTTTGCTTGGTCCTATGAGGACGTGCCTGGGGTAGACAGAAACATTGCCCAGCACACAATACCAACTTATCCGAATATGAGGCCAGTAAAACAGAAACTCCGACGGATGAGACCAGAATGGTCTGAGAAAGTCAGAGAGGAAGTTAAGAAACAGATAGATGTGGGGTTTCTGGAAGTAGTAAAGTATCCTGAGTGGTTGGCTAATATAGTGTCGGTGCCAAAGAAAGATGGGAAGGTCAGAATGTGTGTAGACTACAGAGATCTCAACAAGGCTTGTCCGAAAGATGATTTTCCTCTAACGCATATAGATGTTCTGGTTGATAGTGCGACTTTATCTGCTATGTATTCATTTGCAGATGAGTTTTCAGGTTAAAATCATGTTCTCATGGCTGAGGAAGACAAACACAAGACTGCATTTGTTACTGAGTGGGGTACTTATTGTTACAACGTAATGCCGTTTGGGCTTAAGAATGCAGGAGCTACTTATCAGCGGATGGGCACTACACTTTTCCATGACTTGATGCACAAAGAGATTGAGGTGTATGTGGATGACATGATGGTGAAATCAGAGACAATGGTTGGGCATATCGAAGCACTGGAAAGGTTCCTTCAGAGAGTTTACAAATACAACCTGCAGCTTAATCCCAAGAAATGTGTGTTTGGGGTGACATCAGGGAAATTGCTTGGTCATACAGTGGGAATGGGCGGAATAGAGGTAGATTCTGAGAAAATCGAGGCATTCACAGAAATACCTGCACCGAAGACAGAAAAAGAAGTTAGAGCATTCTTGGGGAAGATTCAGTACATCGGTCGGTTCATCGCCAAGTTGACATCAGTATGTGAGCGTATCTTCAGGATCATCCATTGCACTACTGTAGGTCAATGGATCATCTACACCATCGCCGGAGGTGACAACTTGTGCCTCTCCAACCCCTAAGTAGCTATCAGGTTGTCGTACAACCCTCCCACTACGTCTGGGTGGTAGATCATTCTGACTTGGAAGTATCTGACTATCAGATGTCGAAGGTGCTATGTATTTGTCAACTTTTGTTGACGATGGCGCGCTGGTCGAACCAGTAAGTAACTCATCGAGTAACATTTTACTACGAGGTTTGAACTCCCTCATGTAGTCTTCCTCTAGAAACGTAGCATTTGTCGATACAAATACTTTGTTATCATCGGGACTGTAGAAGAATCCTCCCCTAGTTTCCTTCGGGTAGCCTACAAATAGGCACACCTGAGAACGTGGTTCCAACTTTGTAGTCTTATTCTTCAGCACATGTGCTGGACACCCCCATATGCGGAAATGTCGTAAACTAGCTTTATGACCATTCCACAACTCTAAGGGAGTCTTAGGAACAGACTTAGATGGAACTACATTAAGGATATACATTGCGGTTTGCAGTGCATATCCCTAGAATGAACTAGGTAGTGAGCTATAACTAAACATAGATCTTATCATGTATAGTAGGGTTCGATTTCTCCTTTCTGCAACACCATTTTGTTGTGGTGTTCCAGGTGCTGTGAGCTGGGATATTATCCCGTGCTCAACTAAGAATTCCTCGAAGTCTCTGTCGAGGTATTCTCCTCCATGATCCGATCGTAGAGTTTTGATTGTCTTACCTAATTGGTTCTCAACCTCAGCACGATACTCTTTGAACTTTTCAAAGGTATCTGATTTTTGATGCATTAGGTAGACATACCCATATCTTGAATAATCGTCAATGAATGTGATGAAGTATTCATAACCACCTTGGGCTTTTACATTCATCGGTCCGCAAATGTCCGAATGTATTAGCTTTAGTGGTTGATTGGCTCTTATACCTTTTCCAGAAAAAAGGTTTCTTGGTCATTTTTCCTTCTAGACAGGACTCACAAACTGGTAAAGTCCCGAGCTTTAACTGGTTTAAGGCTCCGTCCTTTATCAATCTATTTATTCGGTCAAGGTTGATGTGACCAAGTCTAAGATGCCATAGATATGTGTCATCGTGAGAAATCTTTTTCCGTTTCGTTTTTGGTTTTTCAACCTTAAACATTTCAGTGTTGAGCAGTGACTTATGCGTTAACGGTCTTAACACATACAAGCTATTTTCTGAGTTTCTTGTGCATATAGTCAATCCATTTCTACCAATAATAACCAAATTGCTATTAAAAGAAATAGAATAACCATCATCCATAAGTCTAGAAACATAAATCAGATTCCTGCGGAAACCAGTAATGAATAACACATCGTTCAAATTTAAATAACTATTATTAATAAAACTTAAACTAGAAACTCCCACTGCTTTTGCTGAAACGGCATCCCCTGTCTCGACTCTCATGGTGTAGTCACCTTCAGCAAGGTCCCTCCATGAATCAAGTAGCTGTAAAGAAGAACAAACATGGTTAGTGGCCCCAGAATCAATAATCCAAGCGGATTTGTCATCCTCCACCAATAGAGATTCAATAACGAGTAAATCATATTTACCTATTTCCTTTTCTCCTTTAGCTCAGCAAGGTATTTAGGACAATTCCTTTTCCAATGCCCATTCTTGTCGCAATGGAAAAATTTTCCTTTGGGCTTGGAATCCTTGGAGCCTTTTTTGTTCTTCTTTTTCATGGCTTTACCTTTAGCCTTTCCAGTGCCTTTCTTCTTCTTCTTTGCAGATTTAGAAGATTCGGCAACATTTACCTCTGCACTGGATTTACGAGGATCCACCAGCATGGACTCGTAATGGGTGAGCTCATTTAGCAGTTGGGTCAAAGTAAAATTCAACTTGTTCATAACATAGTTGCTCTTAAACTGCAAGAAACTCTTCGGAAGAGTTTCCATGATCATGGTCACCTAGCTACGCTCGTCAATACGAGCTCCATGGGTTTCAGCAGTATTGAGATAAGTCATCATCCTTAAGACATGCTCTCGGACTGATGTCCCATCCTTCATCCTAGCAGTCATCGCTGAGACCATAGCCTCATGGCGTTGACGCTCCGAAGGTTACCCAAACATGCCCTGCAATGACTCCATCATCTGTGATGCTAGAGCCATAGGTTCATGCTTTGCAGCAAGAACCTCAGACATCCGTGCTAGCAAGTAGCAGCGGGCTTTCTCATTTGCTGCGACCCATTTCTGATAGGTATCGCGCACAGTTTGGCCGGCATTTCTGGCCGGCTCAGGAGGACGTTCCTCCGTCAGGACAAACTTTAGGTCTTCACAGACCATGATAGCATTCATGTTACTTTTCCATTTGCATAATTTTTTTCTCCCGGTCAACTTATCATTTGAGAGAATGGAAATAATTGGAGAAACCATGGCTGAAAATAAAATAAACATACATTTAACATTCATTCATCGCATATTAAAATCATCAAAGAATTTTGGCATAAATTAAACATGATGTATGAACCATTAATAATGAATAAGAAACCTAAAAGAATTACTATGCCACAGAGATCTATCATCCCACAAGTAAGTGCCGCCGTAGGATAGGTCTAGTACTCGCATGATAGATTGAGACAATCTCAGCTGTTTTAATATATGCGGGAATAACTCTTATTCCTATATTAAACAACTACCATTTTTTTTATCAAGGAGTTTCATTAACAGTTAATAACTCCTTTGTGAGTGTAACCCGCCGTTTCGGGATTCTTTGACTTAACAAGTGAAGTGTCGCCGTAGGGTAGGTCAGTTGACAAGATACATCTAGGATCCCTATCCTTTCGGAACCCAAACTTGATATTGACCCAAAATGGACACCATCCGTAGGGGGACGAAAACAAAGCCGTCTCGAGGCGCCTTTTGAATCTCACATTTTTGGACTAACAACGAAGATCGCGGGATGTACTGTCGTATATCCCTCTCCCACTCACTATTTTAAACTTAAGGTTTCTATCTAAAATATCTAATATTTTATCCTAACTAGTGTGGATAAACTTATGGCGGCTAAAGCATAATTTATTTACACTAGTTCGTCATAAGTGAGCTAATCAATTTTAACTATTAAAATTGTGTCACTAATATCCTATTAGTCTCTACTAACAGTTTTACTCTATTAAACTAATTTAATTAGAGTGGTATAAGTGAGCTACAATATTTTAACCCTTAAAATACTAGGCACTTAAAAGTCTAAAAACATGGAATTCTAAATGGTCAAAATTTTAATTAAACATTTTAATAAATCTTAGTGCGTTATAAAATTCAATGGTACGTGGAATTGTATCCCGAGTGCAGACCACATATCCGTCCATACGAATCGGCTATGGAATTTATATCCGGGTTTCCATCCTATATACCAATGGAATTTATTATGCACCAATTAAGTCCAATATATTAGAATTCAAGTTTTAGACACTTATTCCCATTAATCTAATTAATGATTTCAATGCATATCATTTTCTAACTTAAACATTTTAAATTACATAAAATCATAATTTTATGTCTATAATGATAATGCATCTATGACATGTTATGGCAAGTAAAATGCACGAGTGGGCACCCTAGGCTATATGACATGTTATTCAAACAATTCGAAATAACATACATATAACATAATAAAATTATTTTGCATTGACCGGGCTCTTATTTTTTCTATACTAATCTAATTAGTACAAAAGATTCACCAAGGCATTCCTTGGCCTTCAAATCCCGCTCCAAAGTGGTGTTGGCTCTCTTTGCGACTTCGGTGCTCCAAATTACAAAGAATTGAAACTTTACATTGAAAATTAAAATTACAAAAATATAAACAATGGCCTTATGGCCTTACATCCCAAAACCAAAACCAACTACAAAAATAAGAGCCAGAAAAATTTTCGACCAATGCAAAATCCATTCATCACATGAAATAACAAAACCATTCATCACATGAATATCACAATGTGCCCACTCATCTAAACATACATATCATATTTATAACTCATATAACATATTAAAACAGAAACTTTAAATGAAAAAGTGAAGGGTTAAGAGCACTTTTCAACCTCGCTCTTGATGCCAATTGTAGCGCGCAGCTGAAGCGATTAGGCTCACGGATCGAACTTGACAATTTTTCTGCTCTTCCCTTTGCTTGGCCGAACCACACACCAGTGGATTCACTGATGTTTTGGACAAAATCTCAGCTCCGGAATAGCCCCGAAACAGTCCCCGTCCCCGAACAGCCCTTGAACTGCAGTGAAATAACGGACTGTTTTGGACACGTTATGGGCGCGAACACTGCACCCAGTTTCAGGTCTGATTTGCGCCACTCACAGCTCAATTTCAGATCTGATTTTTCTCCAAAAATCAATCCTAACACAGCCCTAAAATTATCCTAAAGTGTTTCCCCAAATCCTGAATGAAAACCAAACAAAACGGAGCTCCTTGAGAACTTGTATCTGCGCAAATTGCAGGGATTCCAGGGGCTGGTTTTCGTGACTTGTGTTAAGTATTGGGGGATGTTTTTTCAACGTCACGAGGTCTTCCGAACTATGTCTCGACACTAACGGAGGGTAGTGTGGGCTACACTCACAAATTAATCTCTAAACGGTTTAGAGAATAATCACACACACCAAAAGAATTCTCAACTCTTGAGAGCTCGGAGAAGGAGATGGAGGCTATGTTTTTTGATTTCTTGGATCAGAAAATTAAATCATAATTTTTCTTTTATACTTATGGTTAATTCGTTTCATTAAACAAATCAACCACTAGTCTCACATTGCTCTTGAAATTCGGCCAAGGGGGGATTATGAATCCTTGTTTTATTTTGCTTCCAAAATAAACAAATCCTACTCCCTTTAGGACTCCAAATTTTCGGCCAAGGGGGATTTAATTTGGATTTGATTTTGTTTCCAAAACAAACAAATCCTATCTCTAATATGACTCCAAAAATTCGGCCAAGGTAGGGGACAATTAGGATTTGATTTTGTTTCCAAAACAAACAAATCCTATTCCTTATCCAATAAGGAATCCTACCTTGGTAATAATCATTAGCCTTATTAAATTATATCATATATAATTTAATGTTCTAATTTAATAATTATCATATATAATTATTAATACTTTATATTAACTTTTAATATAAAGTCTCATGTGTGATATAATTATTATTAATCATATTAATAATATTTATTCCTTTTGTGAGTATATATTGGACCATCCAATTATATTAGCTCCGCTATAGTAAATCGAGCTAGCACGGGGACCAAGTGGACCTACGGTTCTGAGCTCCAATAATCTCACATATTAATTAAGCTCTTAATTAAATATTACGAATTATTAACTCCGGGTTATTCCACTAAAAACCCGAAGTTGCACTCTCGTCGCCGTAGATGAAATATAAGGCCGAACAAAGTCGGTGTCCACCGATATAGTCATTGCATACGAATTGATCCTTCACGAATATCTCGTAATTAGAGCCGGGTCATAATGTCCGTTATACCCCTCTAATTATTTTATCTTAAGTACCATTGATTCTCTAACGAACGATTCATTCATAACTGTTATGAATATTAATCTTTCTATTCATAATAGAAAGACTTGATCGCTCTAATCGTTCAAGTACCGAATCAACCCTTAAGAGAGATATTCATCTACTTCTCGCAAGAAGGAGTGAATTCCATGTCTATGTAAAACGTTCCCAGCTACATAACAGATTATGCCCCCAAAGTACGTAGTTATTGGTTGGGATTGCTACACCAACCTCACCTTTGTAAATCAAAGGACACAACCCGCTATGCAGGAGTTCGTAGTATACTCAGGATTAAGATCAATCCATATATGACCATCAAGTAGATCGAAATGACTTTCTTTTTTAGCGGATATTATAAGAATGTCATTTCTATCTAAGCCCAGTCCTATATGATCACATCATATAAGGTGCCTTCATTCTCATGTCTCTACATGGACGATCCGGATTAAGATCGTCATCCAAATATAGAATGGACCGCAGCTATAGATAAACCACAAACAAAGTA
Organism: Zanthoxylum bungeanum; assembly: GCA_019454045.1. Lineage (NCBI taxonomy): Eukaryota > Viridiplantae > Streptophyta > Magnoliopsida > Sapindales > Rutaceae > Zanthoxylum > Zanthoxylum bungeanum. The sequence goes on from SKCR01018908.1 coordinate 35,592, forward strand.
CCCGGTTTGTTTTGCTCTCTATGGACTATTTAAGAATACTAACTTCAGTCTTAAATCCTCTGGTGCATGACGTTCATACACCAAGTCTGAAGGTACATAAGTAATCTACGGTATTTATGAAGATATACAATATGCGATATTGAACAAACAATTAGATAAATGAATAATGCATCCTTTTATTTCTAAACACATGAAGCCGTTTACATCACATGTAGCTCTAGGGCATACATCCCAACAGTAATATGTTGTGTCGAAGTGATACAAATTTGTTTGTATCGAGGAGGTCACACATATTAGCCGAATGATTGATGAATTAATTAAATTACTTCGATATATGATTGTAAGACAATTTATATATTTTATCGGTAAAGTGTAAAATATTTCTCAGTGTTGATTCATTAGCATTCGCTTATTCGGAAAATATTTCAGTGATTTTAGAAATACCATAAATATGATTTGCCGACAGTTGGGAGACAGATAAAGATGTTTAAAAGATAAAGAGATATTTTTGATTATAATTGTGTTTGTGAAAAGTGAAAAGTGATATTATAAACAAAAAATTACCTTCAGTTTGATGGGCTCGGTTTGGTCACAGTTCATATTTCGATTTTGGGCTTGATGTTGAAGTTTTTTTCTTCTTCTTTGGGCCTTCACAAATACGGATCCCCTATTAGTTCTTTTTTTTTCTTCTAATTCTTTCTTGTTTATTTAATGTTTCCTATTTTTTATGTAAGCGAAAATCCTATTTTTTTTTTTTACATTCATTGGTTTATATATGAGATTTTTAGGTGGATGTGTCAACGATGGGATGGTTTATTAATATGTATAGTTTACACCTATTATGGTGTATCCTAGAATATTAGGTGGTAATACCCTTGTCGGTTTGCATGTTTAATTAATTCCTCATGCGGAGGTAAATAAATTATTATTACGACTTGTTAATCTTGGGTAGAGGTATTCGTCATAGAAATATCGTTCATAGATATTTATGCATCATGAATGATGCCGAACAGAGAGATTTGAGTGACATCATGTCATTTGGAGTATTATAGTTTACTTTGGAAAAATCTTCTAGATCATTCTGATTCTGGAATATTCCAGAGTATTTGGGAGTGTTTTATCTCATGTGTTGGATATTTCCGGTGTGCTATCTGAATTTTTGATGTATTACTACTCCGGTCCTTTTGAGTTTCGGAGTGATACGACACCAAAGTAACATTCTTCCAGGGTCTTCCTTGACTTTTTGAAATAGATCATTTAAGTATCATACCCTTATTGTGAAGGTAATCCACTACTTTTCGCATAAAACGTGTGGCACTACTAATGGGATTACAACTGTTTGCAGCAGTTCTACCAAGAAAGTGTGTGTGAGAAGGGTTTCATTGCTTGTTGACACGTGTCCATTGTAGTAGCACCAATTTTAAGAACCTACAACTATTCCCCCATATAAGACGTTTATTTGAAATACGGTACTTTAAGATGAGGACCTGTGTCACGGCGATTCATTTGCCGAGCTCGCAGTCGTTTTTGATTTAGACGTCTCATAAATGTAAGAGATATCTAATGATGGAAAAAGTTAAAAATTGTATTCTTCGATGAATGTAAACCTAATAGGGAGTACAAAAGGAAGGCACAACTTTTTTGTTTAGACTTATTTTTCTAAATTTTTTAAGAAACTTTTTAGCTTTTTCTTTTCTCTTTCAAGAAAAAGTTCTAAAGCTTCTATAAGTATGATGTCACCGGCGATTAAAATCAAATAAGTATGATGTCACACTAGTTCGGATGTTTCCAGTAGCTTCGTAGAGTAGCGTAATGATATAAATTGAATTGTTTGAGCATAAGTATATTGAATATGTGTATAGGGTAAAATCCGAGAGAAATCAGAGCGAATATGATCGATCCGATAAGTAAAGCGAGTTTTCGGTAAAGTCGGGTTCGCATGTATCTGTGCTTTGATGAACGTAATTAAAGATATAGGTTATTAATGATGATACGCTAGTATTTGAGTAATTCTAGAAAGGTTCGGAGGGCTTAGATTCATTTCGCAGCATTTTCGGAAGATTTTTCGGAAACGTGTAACTTACATATTTGAGCTACTGAATTAACATAAAAGGGTTCTTATTTAATAGATTTATTAATTTAATTTATAATTTAATACTGTTTTTTAATTATAATAGGATAGTATAATATATTTTCTTATTATAATAGAATTCTTATAAAATTATAATGTGTATTTTTATTGCAATATAATTTTTAATTAATAATTTTATTAATGTAATTTTATAACTTTAATAAGAATCTGCCATGTGGTGCGATAAATATTAACTTATATATATATATATATTATAATATGTTTTCTTATTATAATAGGTTTCTTTATTTTAATTTTATAATAAGAAATTAAAATATTAATTAATTAATTAATTAAGTTTCTTACTTTAGTAATAGATTATGTTTTTATATTGTAATAGGTTTTTTATGTTAATAATTTATTATTTTAATTTATAATTTAATAACAAAAAATTAATTATAGAGATTAAGTGAAACATATTTTTTTTTTAATTTTAATGAGAGATTATAATATTTTTTCTTGTTATAATGAGTTTCTTTATTTTTTATTTTATAATTTAATAATAATTAATTAATTAATTAAATTAATAGGTTTCTTACTTTAATAGTAGATTATGTTCTTATATTATAATATGTTTCTTATGTGTTGACACTGATTTTTTACGCATAGCCTGATGATAAATCTTTTATGGGGAAATACCTTGAAAACTTGGAAATTCGTGAGGATGAATGCCAAAAAGAAAGGAATTTCGGGGAATATAATTAAAAGCTAGTCGGACATCACCTATGTCCAACATACCTTCTGTCAAACCAGAAAGACCGACCGAACATATACTTGAAACCCTAAATCCGGCCGAATATTAGACAACTGTAAATGAGTGTGTTAATTATCAATCTCTGCCATCACATATCAAATTGATGTCGAGCCGGATATGCAATTCAAAATACATGTCCGACTGATATATAATTCAAAATATATGTCCAGCCAGACATGTATCGAGTTGTCATCGAGTGTGCAGATCTTCAGTTACTGAAATCACAAGCATAATAAGTACTGATTATGTTCGCCCTGACATATATCTTAAGATATACATTCGGTCGGATATGTATCGAGTTGTAATTGACGACACAGGCAAGAGAGGTAATAGATTATGTCTCCCCTTCCCATTTCCAGACCAAACCTCTCATTATAAAATGGAGGGTTTCCCTCATTCGCAAATCATGAAGAAATCATATCCAGTATTGAAATCTGAAATCTTGCATCCACAAAGAACGATATCAAAACATCAATTAATCATTGGAGTTCCACCCCCTTGGCGCGAATCCAGCAACAACCCAACGTTCAAGAAGTGCTTCTGAGCCAAACAATGCATAAAAATACGATCTGAGGGCAGCATCATTTACTTTCAAGTATTCTTGAGATTGTGTGCTGACACAATATCTTCGGCCGGACATGATACACGTTCGGTCGGATATGCACACACATCCGGCCGTCGATATATATATATCAGGCCATATTTATTGCTTCTTATAGTGTAGTACTTGCATGTGTTAGTTTATTGTTGTTTTGAGTTACTATTATTATGTGGTTTTCTTATTTTACAGTTGCCATTATCATGTTATAGCCACTCTGTCATTATTGTTTTATTATGTTACTGTCTCTATTTTTTGTTTCATTATTATTATGCTACTATTTGTTATTGTTAGTGTTATGCATGATTCTGCAATATCTGCCTCTCTGATTTGTAAATGACATCCGGCCACACATGTAATTGCCTGGAAAAAATTTATCCGGTCAGGCTGCTTCGAAGCCCGGCCGGAAAGATGTGTATTCTTCCCTATTAATCTGTTTTATTATTTTGGTTATTATTCTAAGAAACGTGAGATGTTGCAGTTTTAGACTTCTTGCTTTATGAAAATATATTTGACCAGATATGCAGTATGTCCGGTGGGACATACACCGTTATGCTTAGTTAATATTCCGCTGTAATTGTCATTTTTTACGAACATTTGTTTTGCTTCGTCTCGTCGTGGTGATCAAACCACGACATGGACACCTGAGCAAAACAAGGTATTTGAAAGGGCACTGGCTGTGTATGACAAGGACACACCAGATCGGTGGCAAAATGTGGCCAGACTTGTGGGTTGTGGCAAGTCTCTTGATGATGTCAAGAGGCACGACGATCTCCTTGTTGAGGATCTCATCTTCATAGAATCTGCCCAGTTCCCACTGCCAAATTACAAAAACAGTACTGGTTCCAACTGCAATGGCTTTGCTGATAGTCGAAGGTAATTAATTTACTAGCTATTAACTCTATTTACTCTGTTGTAAAATTTTCAATGCATCCTTATTTTGCAACCACGAAACACCACAATTCACACAATGCTTACCATAAAGAGTTGCATATCTTGTATGTAGTGCATGTTGTTGTGATTCACCGATCACTTTAGAGTGTATTTGAGGACAAACCGAATTGTATTTCTATTACTACAAGAATAGATTACACAAGTTTACAACTAGAAACTTAACAAAAAACCTCACACACTCGCAAGCTCTCTACTTGGAGCTTACACACACTTTGGGATGCATACAATGGTTCTGAGGGCTCAATTTATAGTGCCCAAACCGCGTGAACAGTGTCACACGGTTTGGCACAGCTGCTGCCAGCCTTCACACACACAGCTAGCACTCAACTTTCGGTGCTGCCGTGTTTTCAACAAATCTCCCCCTCGATGAAGATTTCCTCAGAATCTGAGCCGACCATCAATTACCCAAATCAGGATCCTTCAAAGGATCCTCCCCTAGCTGCATCTGAATGACTGCCTACGTACCCTGAGTTGGGATCAAGCCAATCGTAGTTCTCTGTATCATCTGACAGCTATCCTGGTTATGTCTCTGCACAACTCTAGTTTGTCCCGATCATCGTTCCTTTGTAGACATGTCGGCTGTGTCTCTGCACATCATACTTTACTGCATCTCTGTACAGTATTCTCCTGCTATGTCTCTGCATAGTACAATCCACTGCGTCTCTGCACAGTAATCTTCTGTTGTGTCTCTACACAGTTTTGCTGCCATGTTTCTTCACCCATTTGTTCCTCAGTGTCTTCTTGCCTTTGGGAAACTCTGTGGCTCCCCCACATCAGTAAGCAGAATATATTCGGATCCCGGATATCTGGTTGATGGAATCCTGCCTCGCTCAGATCTTCTTGTCTGAGATCCACTGGTTTCAGGAGGTCTATCATCATCCATCTCTGTGAATGATCTTGTAGCTTCTAGTGGAGTAGGTTGCGGCTCCCCCTGCTCAACACTCTCTTCTGTAATCTCCGATGGAACAGGCTGTGTCTCCCATTGTTCAACATCTTCATTTGCCTCCTCTAGTTCTGCTTCTGGAATTTCCTCGTGCACCATATTGTGGCCAATTGTGCTGGTGCTGGGTCTGGATTTCTGTTGGCACTGGTATTGAAAGACATTCTGGGCATTTCAATGTCTTCAATTGTTCGGTCTTCAAGAAACTCTACTTCCTGGCTTCTGATGACCATCTTTTCCTTCGGATCCCATAGTCTGTATCCAAATTCTTCATCTCATGACCTAGGAATATACATGGAGTTGTCCTTGCATCGAGCTTCTCCCTGAGCTCATTGGATACATGTACAACGGCTAAACAACCGAATACTCTAGGGTGAGTGTAGGAGGGATTCTTACCAGACCACAATTTCTCCGGAATCTCCAAGTTCAACGGTTCAGTTAGTGATCTGTTGATCAGGTAACAGGCAGCACGAACAGCTTCTCTCCCCAGAATGGCTTTGGCAGCTTAGCCATACTAATCATTCCTCTGACTTTCTCCATAATGGTGTGGTTCATTCTCGCAGCGATACCATTATGTTGTGGTGTGTGTGTAACAGTTCTCTCATGTCGAATCTCGTGTCTCCAGCAGTAGGCTTCGAACTCTCTGGAACTGTACTTGCCTCCATCGTCTGTGCGAAGACACTTCAGCTTCTTCCCTGTTTCATGCTCTACCATGGCGTGGAACAGCTTGAATTGATCTAGGACCTGATCCTTCGTCTTGAGGAAATACACCCAGATTTTCCGTGAAGCATCATCAATGAAAGTCAGAAAATACTTGTTACCACCTAATGAATCAACCTCCAAGGGACCACAAACATCAAGTGCACCAGACTGAGCAACTCTGATATTCTCTCTGAAGAGAAATCAAATGAGACTCTGCGTTGCTTACCAATCGAGTGTGGTTGCAAGGACCTTGTGCAGCATCCTTGGTAAGCTCCTTATTGTTAGGGTAGACAACCCTCTCCACTCATGTGTCCGAGTCTCCGTTCCACAGATTTTGAGAAGCCTCTTTTTAAGCTACATTGAGGCTGTCTGCACAAATCTTCACATGAGTCTTGTATAGTGCGCCGCATGCATGTCCTCGGGCGACAACCATGACACCTTTTGTCATTCTCCATGTGCCATTTCTGAAGTGATTTTCATAGCCCTGTTTGTCAAGAGCTATCCCCGAGAGTACATTCAGCCGAAAGTTCTGGAACATGCAGGACATCCTTCAAGATCAATGTACACCCGAAATTTGTCCGCAACTGAATATCACCCATTCCTACTATCCCAGAGGAACTGATATTTCTCATCTTCACTACTCCAAAGTCTCCTGCTTTGTATGTTGTGAAGAAATCTCTGTGAGGAGTGACGTGGTAGGATGCTGCAGTATCTACCACCCACTCAACATCTTGGGTTGCGTTGTGAAGGCATGTTTCTTCCTGGGAGCATATTTCTACTCTACATCTGCTTGGACTACGACCAGTGTCTCTCCTTCGTCATTCTTCGGCTGGTGATTGCCTTCTCTCTGCTCTCGTTGCAGTTTTCAGCAATTCTTCTTTAGGTGGCCTACAATGCCACAATGGTAGCAGTTATAGGTAGGTTTCCTTCCATCTGAGGATCTACCCCTGGTTGTGCTTCTGCTCTCTCTCTCTCGTCTCTTCCTTGATGTCTTCCTCGAGTCTCTGTGACGAAGGCTTCTGTCTGTTCTGAGCCAACATCTTTTCTCCTGGACTCCTCATTCGACAGGGCATCTTTACCATAGGCATGGTAACTTTACCTCCTGGAGCGGAATTGCTGAGAGTAACCACCAATGTCTCCCAGCTATCAGGAAGGGAACTGAGTAGTAAGAGGGCTTGAACTTCATCTCCCAGATGCATGTCTACTGCAGACAGCTGATTCACCAGGCTCTGGAACTCGTTGGTGTGTTCCGCAACGGAAGTTCCACTCCGTAGCTTCAGGTTCACCAAACGCCTCATTAACAGGGCTTTATTCCGAGCTGTCTTGGACTGGAACATGTCTTCCAGCTTTATCCACATCCCGTAAGTATCTGAATCCTGTGCTACGTGGTGGAAGACACTGTGACCGATCCACTGCCTTATCTGACCCAAAGTTCTGTTGTTGAGTTTATTCCAGTCATACTCCTTAATAAAATCTGGTTTCACTTCCTTCAACTCGATGACATTAAAAAATCTTTGCAATGCAAGAAATCTATCATCCGAGGTCTCCAGAGGAGTAATTAGTTGCAGCCAATTTAATCATTGCACCAGAAGACGAATCTCCAATTTCCATTTTAAATTTTAAAGTTTAAAATGTAAATACAATAAAATTGGGGCTGAATTTCACAAATCCGAGGTCACCGTTGCGTCCGGAACGGTCGAAAATGGTGGAATAGACACTTCTTTGGTCTAAATCCGACACAGGGGCTGATTTGTAAATTCCTAAAAGTTCTGGGGCAAAATTGTAAATTTCAAAACTTCAGGGGGCTAAATGAAATTTACCAGGATGCTAACGTGGCGCTGACGTGGCAGTGCTGACGTGGCAAGGTGGGACCGGTTTTCTGACGTGGCTGACGTGGCGGCTGACGTGTCTGCTGACTGGGTGCTGACGAAGCGCTGACTGTGCGCTGACTGGGCGTGACGTGGCGCTGACGTGGCGGCCACGCGGATCGTCTTCAACCTTCAGCCACAGGCGCGGAGCGTGTCTGCGAGTGAGGCGCGTGAAGACTGCACTGGTTGGCGCATGCGGAGTCTGTGGACGTCTGTTCGGTCGCCGAAAATACCACCGTGCTCGTCTCGACGTGAACTAGCTGTTGGTATCCTGAAAAGGAATTTTTGACAACTTTTCCGGAACTCGAATTTTCCGAACCAAACTCCGTTCTTCGGTTTTTCGATCCCAATGAAGAACCAAAGCTCTGATACACTTGTTGTGATTCACCGATCACTTTAGAGTGTATTTGAGGAAAAACCGAATTGTATTTCTATTACTACAAGAATAGATTACACAAGTTTACAACTAGAAACTTAACAAAAACCTCACACACTCTCAAGCTCTCTACTTGGAGCTTACACACACTTTGGGATGCATACAATGGTTCTGAGGGCTCAAATTTATAGTGCCCAAACCGCGTGAACAGTGTCACACGGTTTGGCACAGCTGCTGCCAGCCTTCACACACACAGCTTGCACTCCACTTTCGGTGCTGCCGTGTTTTCAACACATGTTACCTTTACATGTCATCGGTTCTCATTTTCAAATTAGAACACTGATATATAGATTAAACGGGAATAAAATCACGATTAAAACTACGTTATTTTTGTCCTCTTTTACCAACCAAACACGGAGCTTAATTTTCCAATAATTTTTTTTTATTAGTTTCTATGTAATGTATTATGTATACACGTCCCCAAGAGGCGTGACTTGGTGGTGTAGGGTTTAAGATCTCACATTGAGGTCCTGAGTTCGAATCTAGGGAGTGCGTTTCTTGTAAGAGTCTGGGACATCCAGGAATTTTACCATCTCAACTTAAGTCTGGAAGGGGTGGTTTGACAGTGGAGTTTTCAACGACTTAAAAAATATATATATATATTATGTATACACATATTCTAAATTCAACTTCTATGAAACAAACGACATGAAAACTAATCCTGTTTTAGATCACATTAATTCACGTGCACATGGCTACTATAGAGATAAAAATCCTTGTATCACATTCCTCTGTAACCCTTCATTAATCCCTAGGCTCTTTCTCATAACAAAGGTTCTTGGATCTAGATGAAACTTTAAGCATCAGCAGCAGCTATAGAATATAGAGATTTAAGATTCTCTATTGGCTAATATTGCATGCTTTTGTGAACAGGCTTATGAAGAATCTAAAGCTCTAGTGAATTATGGAAGGTGATCAGCTATGTTTAGTCAGATGATGTGTAAAAGAATATGTGTTGATGAAAGTATAAAAACATATGTGAATATATATATACATGTTGTGTTTTACAACATTGCTTACCAGTACTGTGGTTGTATTATTACTTATTCTACCAAAATGTTGAAAATAAACTCTAATATATATTGTGGGTTGATTCACCACAATTGTCATGTAATCATATTCTGATCAGGATATTAGTATGTGTTTGTTCTCTATAATTGTGTCCATAAGCACGAGATGAGCCTGAGATAGTCGTGATATTACATTCTCTGAGATTTGATGGGGGAATTTAAAAAAAAAACTTATTTGAAAGTAAGACATCAATTAATGAAAAAAATTCGATACTGCAGGGCATTGCTTGATTTAGAAAAAATTTGGGATTTAGATATAGTATTGATTTTTATTTTTTAACTCGAAATTTTATAATCTTTTATCTAAATTAATTAATTTATTTGTTGATAGTGATTTTTGGGTTTCAGGATCCCAGCAGAGTAACGAGGGTATAAAATGGATTTATGTTTCAGAGGTTCCGAGGGTCAGGTCGGTTCATGAACTTCACCCGACCCGAGGAGGAAAGATGTTCAGGACAGCTCAGATAGTTGATTTCTCGAATTTGACCCGACCTGACTGCTCGGCAGTCGACATTAATCACATGATCTTGGTCGGGAGGTTGGAGTCTGGCCTAGGGACTCGTATTCTCCAAAAAGATCTAAAGTGATAGGAGTAGGCGGCTAGTTAATCTTCTGACACCAGATAGCGTGTGGCAGTGGCCAAAAGTAGCATGATTTAATGAGATATAAGTATCAGAAGGCAGGTGTGTCAGGCCGTAGGGTGGCTGTTCGTAGAGCAGATGGGGGAAAGAGTCTTGACATTAATGGCATAAATTATGTGACTAACGTCATGAGATTGATGTAAAGTGCAGATTGCCCTAGTATATAAAGTGTTTGGGAATTCGTTGTAAAGTGTTGATAAAAAATTCATTTACGCATAACTTATAATAGAGAGCTAAAAGCTCAAGTGTAAAAGTGAGTTTGTAAGAGGTCGGTGAGCCGAGCTCGATAGATAGACAAGTCGGTCATACCCGACCATGTTATAAAAGTTCATTTTTCCCCTGTGTCCGTGGACGTAGGTTGGATCCATTCTGCCGAACCATGTTAAATCCTTTGTTTGTTGTGTGTTTTCTGCTTCCTTGCTAAGTTTGCATTTTGTCCCCAAACTAAACAAATTCACAGTGATGGGAGATTGTTTGAGGAGTGTTCTTCCAGAACTACCCCTGAAATGAAAATCAACCTTCAACAGTTGGCGCCGTCTATGGGAAATTGTACAAAAAAAATGGTAAACACGTTGAGGAAATGGCATGAGATGGGAACCAGAGGTCTTCAGAGGGTTCAACAACGGAGTGGATGGAGAGGATGGAAGAAACCATGCGAAAGGAAAAAGAAGAAGTACGGAAGGAGAGAGCATCAACCCAAATGGTCATGAAAGCCATGATGGAGAAGTTGGAGGAATTAGAAAAGAAAAATGATGAAAGAATAGAGGTAGGTCTCAACCGTAGAAATGAAGAAATAGAAAGGGGAATGAAGGTTGCTAGGTCAGAAGGTAATGGTGGAAATGAGAAGAGGGGTGTTTAAAGAATGAGATCCGTAGTCATTACCGGAGCTGAACCGGTGAGGGGAATGTGGGGAGAAGAAGAAGGTATGAAGACCTCGGAGTCCTCCAATAACAGTCCGTGTTATGCGGAGAGTGACCTGAAATGGTACCCGATGGAAGAGTATAGAGTTCCCTATTACGGGAGAGACCATGCCCGGTGTGGAAGAAGAAAGGATACTGGCGACCGAGAGCATGATAGTTCCGAAAACTAGATGAAGAGTTGGTTCTGAAAAGAGATGATGAAGTGAGAAGAAAACGCCAAGGGGGAGTGGGAGATGACCGAGACATGGAGGAAGTTTCCCATTTTCACCGAGGAGATAATGGCAATGGAGTTCCCTAGAAGGTTCACCATGCCTTTTATGGATCTGTATAAAGGTAACACAGATCTCAAGTCCTATGTGGAGAAGTTTGTCTTATTGATGGAAATCCAGGGGATGGTAGGAGATGTGATTACGTCCAAAAAGTACTTGCGGCTATCGCAGTATAGTTGGGGTTTCGATTCCTCAGAGAGATGGTTACAAAGAACTAATTTACTTAAACAAAATGTTAGCAGTAACTTAATGAAAAGATATAGATTGAATTGGTAATTAAAGTAAAGATTAATAAAAATAATTAAAAGATATCAATAGAGAGATGCAGCAAAGCATCGGAAATCCCTCTTGTATCAAATTCCTATATTCAGTTATTGATTTATGTTAATACTCAATTGAAGGTTTCACAACCCAAACCAACAATCAGAAGATATTCAATTCTACACATATTAAAATTCTAAGGTAATTTATCTTCTTTATGTTAACAGCACACAAAGTTATCATTACGACATATCTAACGCCGACAATATACCCTCAGGCAATACTGCAACAGAAGACTAACTCATAAAATAACTTTACCAGTCACAACTGGGTTTCCCAATCACACATAGAAAAAACATGAATGAATCTATAAGCAAGTTGAATAAACACAGTTTCTGGATTAATAAATCATAGAATAATAAAGAATAATAAACATCAATTATATTAAACATTTAAAAGTATTTAGGAATCAACAATATGAACATAAAAACTTAAATACAAGAGTTCATCATTAGCTTTGCCTAAGAGATTAGTTCTCCATGTAGAAGAGAGATATAGCCTGAAGAGATTGCAGCAGCATCATGTTTGGCGTGAAGTTTCTTCGTTCTTCAATCTCAAATATGTGTTTGTGGCTCTTTGTTGTGTGTTTCTTCTCTCTTTCTCTCCTCTTTTCTCTGCCCCTAGGGTTTTGGATGAGCTTGGGTTTATATAGAGAAATCCCGGAGGCTTTATTTGCGTAAAAATGAACTAAACAAAAAACCCTGGAATACGTTGTCGTGTCGCGACGCGTGGCCTTTCCGCGTCGTGACGCGTGGCTGATTTCCTGGTTTCTCCGATTCTGCGATTCAGCTCTTCCCGTGTGCTTCTGATGCGTCCGCAAGGTCCCGAAACATGTGTAATTGCTCCAATCTTCATGTTTCATTGCTCTCTAATAATAAGACACAAAATAAACTATAATTAAGATTAAATACATGATAATCAAGCCAAATTAGTGCTATTCAAAGTACACTTTCATGCACTTATCACAACCCCCAACTAGCTTATTGCTAGTCCCTAGCAATTCAAGCGCAAAATTAAATAAGAACTAAATAAATAAATAAAAACTATCTAAGCCACTTTCGTAGGGATCACGATTTCATTTAGCGTATGCAACAAGCCTTTAAACCCCTAGGTGGCCCTAGTGGACGAGTTATAGTCTCGTGAGGGCTTACAATGACGACACCCACAAACGTCATTTAAAACATGCAAAAATAACAAAATGAAAATAGTCCCAATAGTTATACATACTATTGTCCTCAAAGAATGCATAGGAATGAAATCAGAGAACTTTCAAAGTACTCAACGTAACTCAAATCCAAGTCTTTGAATAAATTATCTAAGCCAGACTCACAATGTGTGTGTGTAAAGGTTCATTCACAGCTTCATTCCTAGGTAAACCAACTCAATGATTTCGTGTAAAAATTGGGATTTGATAAGTCAAACCATCCTAGATATCTCAATTATGCTCTGTAATTGCCTTTTTATGCTCGGCATGGTATGATTTTTTTTCTTTTCTTTTCTTGTCTATTTTTTCTCTTTTTGTTTTTGAATTTTTCTCTTTTTCTTTTCTTTTTCTTTTTTTTTTGAATTTTCTTTTCTTTTCTTATTATTTTTTTTTCTCAACACACTTATCATTTAAGGTAGCATTTCTCCTCATGGTGGTCATAACACTCGCTCATGGGTAGCTTCATGCTTATCGGTTATAGGTTGTTTAATTTATTTCTTTCGAGACTTTCTCTTTTTATTTTTAACCATACCATACATCATAACACTAGCAAATCATGATAGACATCTAAGCAAACAGTCATTCATCGATATGCAATTTCTTCAACTAGTCACCTTGCCAACTACATAGGCTTTCACTACTAAAAATCTATAGTTAAGTGCTTACGTGTCTAATCTAGATCAATTACTCAATGCATCAGATAAAAGTACAGTAAAGAACTTATCGTTTCTAAGATTTCACCCTAAAGCAAACAATATCACCATTGGACTTATGTTTTACTATTAAGGACTAAAAACAAATTTTTTTTAATATATATATATAACAGATATTATCACTCCATGCATACACCCACACACTTAAAACTTGCATTGTCCCCAATGTAAGATAAATATAAAGAAGCAGGATTAAGGAACAACACTACCAGACATGGAGTTGATCAGGCTCATGCTAGTGAGACTTTAGTTGTGTGGGCTGTGTGGGTTGCGCTAACACCTGCATAAATACTCATGCAAATAAAAACAGACAATTAGTACACAATAAAATAAATCTAAGTAAATAAAATAAAATAAAATAAAAAATGCAGATGCAAGGGTTGTCTCCCTGCTAGCGCTAAGTCTAACGTCTTCAGCCAAACGTAACCACTTAATGTTGTCATGGTAGCTTCCATGTAGTGAACTGATGAAGGCATGAGAAAGAAGTTTTGTCTAGCTGTTGCAGTTAGACCCGGAACCGAACCGAACCGGCCGATTTCCGGTTCCACACTTAAGTGGAACCAGAACCTTAAACCGAACCGGAACCGACCGGTTCGGTTCGGTTCCAAGACTTTTTTTTTTTAATTTTGAAATTAATTAAAATAAATGAGATTAATTTTATAAATAAAATATTTTTATAATATTGAAGAGCTTGAGCTTAAATTTTTAAAAATTTAAGTTGCCTACGTATCCTCCAAGGGTGAGAGGAATCAAAGCTCACGTAGTTCCATTACAAGTTTAAGATATATCCACTTTGTAAATTATAATTTTACAATTATCAATCATCATTATCAGTTGATAATTCGACTCCGGTTCCGCTTGCACTTATTGTAGAAGCATTATCGAACAAATCTTCAAAATCATCGGGGGCATCTTTTTGTTGTCTCAGATCAGTTCGAGTCCAATCTTCCACACAAGATGTTGCTTCTAGAGTGCTTGGATGTAATGAAGATCGCCTAGCTTCCAATATATTACCTCTCAAGCTGAAGGCTTACTCAACCACAACGGTGGAAATAGGTGCTGCCAAGATCTCTTTAGCAATAATAGATAAAACATGATATATATTTTGATGCCGATTCCACCATTCAAGGATTTTAAAATATTTAATGCATAAACTTTCATTAGAAAACTCAAAATTTGTAGATAAATAATTATCTAATTCAGGGTTATTAGTTGTCGTATCCCTAGATTTTTTATTTCGTTGCAATAACCAACGATCCCCTGCGCTAAGTCTTGTTTGAATTACCAGTTCGCTACTACTAGATTGACCTAATGTTCCTAAGTTATATCTTACAATATAATCATTAAATAAAATAATTAAATCACTTCTTAATTTCGTCATTATGCTTGTAATATCAATTTCATCTAATATTCCTAAATAACCATAGTAAGCTTGTAAACCACCATTCAAACCTTCTAATTTAAATCTAGGATCAAAAACAGCAGCAATAAGATAAAGTAAAGGAATTTCTCTAAAATAATTCAACCATTTTACCTTCATAGCAGTAATGGCTTCGAGCAAAATAATATCATTGGGTCGTCACTGTCAACATGCTCATCGAGAGTGCCCATAATATTCAAACTCTTAAGAAGAAATAAATGTGCTGTAGGATAATAAACACCGCTAAAAACTAAAGTAGCATCATTAAAAACTCTTAAAATATCTAAAAAAATTTCACAAATATCCCATTGACTAGGATAAAGTGTGATATTTTGAACATGTTGAGAAAAAAAACTACATAATGCATCTTTGTATTGAAATGCTTGACATAAAAGAAAATAAGTAGAATTCCAACGTGTTGGAACATCTCTTGAAAATTTAATCTGTTTAATACCATTTATTTTACAAAACTTGGTCCATTCTCTCCTAACTTGAGAATATGACCAAATACAGTTAAATGCCGTTTTAATTGGATCAGGAAATGTGATAATAATTTTAGTCCGTCTTGCACACATATGTTAAAGACATGACATGTACAACGAATATTAAAAAATCGACCCCCTAAATTTGGTTCACATAAGGATTTTAAATCATGAATGGATGCAGCATTTGCAGATGCATTATCAAATCCAATTGTTAAAAATTTTCTACTAAACCATATTCATCAAAAATTACCTTCATCATTTTATAAATATTATGTGCAGTATGTGGGTCATCCAAAACTCTAAATGCAAAAGTCTTTTTTGCATGGTAAATGATGCATCAATCCAATGACAAGTCACACCCATGTATGAGTGTGTTTGCCAATGGTCACTCCAAATATCAGAACATATAGAAATACGACCTTTCATATCTTTAAATATTTCATTTAAAATACTTTTACCATCTTTATATATTTGAAAATATGACGGTTTTGTTGTGTTTCGAGTCATTCTACATGCAGCAGGGTTTAAAGCATTATGCACGTAATTAGTAAAATGAAGTTTTTCACCAAAGTTTAAAGAAAGATGTGCCATACAAGTTAATTTCGCAAATTCTTCTCTATTTTTTGCATCATAATATTTAAATAAATCTACACTACTCGTACCTCTACTAGATGATGCGTACCTGCCCATTTGAGTTTGCGTCGTATCAATGCCAAGTTCAACCGGATGATGTTTTTCCATGTGCTTGATCATATTGCCATATCCACCAGAAAATTTATAGATAACCCCACAATAGTTGCAAATTGCTCGTTGTGAACCATCTTATAGGCGTTCCAAATTAAAATGAAATTTGAAAATATCCGAGGACCGAGCCTTAACTTCTCTTCTTCGTGATTGTGCAC
>SKCR01018909.1:0-60462 GCA_019454045.1 Zanthoxylum bungeanum
ATGTGGGTTTATGGGAGTTTAGACAAAGGCTCCCGCTGGCGAAGGATTGCACACGACTAGGAACTCCCCACTCAAGGGTTCGAGCGACCAAGTGAGCGCACCTTTTTTATACCTTAAGGTACGTTGCCGACGAGTTATGGTGTGTGACTGACTGTCAAAATGGATTTCCCATTGTAGATTCCCCAGAGGGAGGGTGGAGCGAGGCTCTCTTAAGTACCCAAGCCCTTTAGGCTCTTATCGCTTGGTGTTAGGAATAAACAACGAGTCCTTCAAATTAGTCCATCACAGTAGGCTACAAGTAGATGATTATCTATGT
The DNA here is from genome assembly GCA_019454045.1 of Zanthoxylum bungeanum. Lineage (NCBI taxonomy): Eukaryota > Viridiplantae > Streptophyta > Magnoliopsida > Sapindales > Rutaceae > Zanthoxylum > Zanthoxylum bungeanum. The sequence goes on from SKCR01018909.1 coordinate 317, forward strand.
GCCTTCACAGCTTTTCCTTATAGAAAGTAGTAGTGACTGAAGGAAGACACCAACCCATTATCTAACCTTAAAAGTGCCTTTGATTAAACCCATTTCAACCCACGGTAGACACGGTTAACTAAAGCACAAATCACAATCATCACAAGACATTATTTCGGGGCCAATTCTCTTATCCCCAGTGTAGTCGCCAACTGTAGGACACAGATGTTGACGATGTTGTTCTAGGCTCGCGGCCTAGTTGGAGTACGGAATAGCCCGCGGGAAAAATAAACCGGAGATATAACATGGAGTCACCACCCGGTGTGAACCGGGACAAAGGTTTAAGGCAGCACTCACCCCTCGCAAGGGAAGACCTCAAACCATTGGGTTCGGAATGGTCCCCTTACTTATGTCACTTATGATGATATGATTTGTGCAATAAACTAACTGAATCTACGCAACGTATATGCTCAAGGGAAACCTATTCTAGTTTGTATTCATCAAAATAATACTCTTAATCTAAGTTTGCATGCTTGAAAATAAGTCTTTAAACGGCAAACACATTAAATCACACAATGAGCACATTGAACCATTAAACCAAAATAAAAAAATAACTATTTAAACATAATCATAAACTAAACAAATATCATGCCTAAAATAACGTAATCATGCTTTGAAAATAATAACAAACTAAGCTAAATCATGATTTACTAACAAATAAATAACCTACGAACTATAACATACTCAAACACAAGTTTGGATGAGACAAAATACGTGTCTCTTAAGTGGTACGTGGTGTTATATCCCGAGTACAAACCGCACTACCGTCCATTCGGATTCGGCTACGGAATTTACGTCCGGGTTTCCATCCTATATACCACAAAAGGGAACACATATTTCACTCATCCAACAATCACATCATGCCTCAAACGACTCTCATGCGATAATATTTTTAAATAAAACAAATAAACGAAAGATAATAAATAAAAGGTACCCTCAGATCTACCTCTTTTGTCGTCTCATGAAAGGGCGTTACACGGCCGCCGGAAGGGTCGATACTCCGCAACTTTTCTGGTTCACTAATCCAACATTTTTCCTCGCTGTTTTGCTATTTGGGCTTATTTTTTCACTCCGTTTCACTACTGTTTTTGTTGTATTTTCTGGTCACTGTTTTAGGGTAATTAGGGGACTGTTTTTTGGTTTATTTGGACTGGTTTGGGCTGCGATTTTGGACTATTTTGGGGAAGCTTTGGGACTGTTTTAGTACAGTTTAGGGCTGTTTGGGGGTTAATGTGTGGCTTAACTGGGCTGGCAGTGAGGGTTAATGTGCGAAGGCTTGTGTAGTTGGCGAGATGGCTGCGAGTGGTGTATAGGCGTGGCGAGAATGGCTTGTGCTTGTGGCAGGTGTGAATTAATGTGTGTGAGGGCTGGTAGCGTGAACTTGTGGCAGGTGTGGTGTGCTTACGTGAAGGCCAGGTGTGAAGGCAGGTGTGTGAGTTGGCCGAGAGGGGAGAGAAGGGCAGGTTTAGGGTTATTATTTTGTGTGAGTCTGCTAGCTTTTAATGTGTTGGGTTAATGGTTCTTTTTATAGGCCAATGGAGGGGTAATCCTTGTTGGGGAAGGAAAGGTTTTTGTGTCTTAATGGGGAGATATTTTTAATTAAAATGTGATAAGGGAAATCTTTAATTAAAGGAAGTGATTTGATTTATTCTTTTTAGTTAAGGATATGGTTTATTTAAATTGGTAGGTGATTTAATTTAATTAAATAGGATTTAATTTGATTTGATTTTAATTGGATTTAATTTGGATTTAATTTGATTTTCATTTAATTTTAATTGGTTTTAATTTAATTTGTGACGTGTTAATTATTTCTTGGATTGGGCTTGGGTGAGATGGGTTTGGTGTGTGTCTGATGGGGTTTGGGCTAAGGGTGTGTTTTAAAAAGGAGGTCCAACAAGCAAACCCGAAGCTACTCCAGCGAATTAAATCCAACAATGTGTCAATTATTGACTATTCCCTTCCGACGTCCGTTTCCCGTGGCTTTCACAACTAAAGAGGTAGTGTCTCTATACGAGACTCATCATCGGGACTTACATGCAAAAATGCAGTGCCTACACTGATCTCCTTCTATGGGTTGTAATGCCAAGAATTGTGCTACGGCTCGCCCTTTAATTACCTTAGAGGTCAGGTATTTCTATATCAAACTCCGTTAGTAACACCAACCATCTGCCCAACTTCCCACCCAGTGAGGGTACTGACTGCAAATACTTTAGGGGATTCTCATTTGCTACCACTTGTATCTTATAGGATTAGAAGTAATGACGTAACTTTCAGGAAGCCCATATCACCGCCAAACAAATCTTTTCCACCTCTTGATAGCAGGCTTCATACGGAAGCATCTTCTTACTGAGGTAGTAGACTGCATGTTCCACCCCTGTCTCATCTGCCTGTACATCATCGCCCCCAGCGCTTCGGGTTCTATTTCCAAATACAACACCAGGGGTTGCCAGGCCTTGGAGGTTTCAGGACAGGCGGTTTAACCAAGTATTCTTTGATTTTGTCAAAAGCTTCTTGACATTGTCTATTCCATTCCACAGGCTGGTCCTTCCTTAATAGCTCGAAGATGGGCTCACATACTAATGTTAGTTTGGTAATAAATCGACTGATTTTCTGGATTTTCCCGAGAAAAACTCTAACTTCCTTTTCTGTCTTCGGTGTGGGCATCTCGGTAATTGCCTTGATCTTTTCAGGGTCCGCTTCTATCCCTCCCATTCCTACCGTATGCCCTAATAATTTCCCGGATGTTACCACAAAACACACACTTCTTGGGGTTTAGTCGAAGGTTGTAATTATCGACCTTTGAAGGAATTTCTCCAGCCCTTCTATATGTCCGCTCCTCGTCTCTGATTTAACCATCATGTCATCCACGTATCCTCAATCTCCTCATGTATCAAATTGTGGAATAATATAGTGGCCATTCGTTGATAAGTGGCTCCCGCATTCTTAAGTCCAAACGGCATCACCTTGTAATAATATGTACCCCACTCAGTGATAAAGGCAGTCTTATGCTTGTCTTCTTCGGCCATGAAGACCTGGTTATATCCTAATAATCCATCCACGAACGAGTACATAGTAGATAGAGCCGCGCTATCAACCAACACGTCTATATGGGGTAGGGGAAAATCATCATTTGGGTAATCTTTGTTGAGGTCCCTAAAATCCACCCATATTTTGACATTTCCATCCTTCTTCGGTACCGGGGCAATGTTGGCTAACCACTCGGGGTAATTCACCACCTCTAAGAACCCCACATCTATCTGCTTCTTGACTTCTTCCCTAACCTTTTCGGCCCATTATGGCCTCATTCTTCGGAGCTTCTACTTTACTGGTCTTATATTCGGATAAGTTGGTATCATGTGCTGGACAATATCCATGTCCACTTCTGGCATGTCTTCATAGGACAGGCGAATACTTTTTCATATTTTATTAATATTCTCTCTAATTCTTTCCGCTCATCAGAGGTAACCTCACTTGCAATTGAAATTTCCTTGGGGTTTTCACATGTACCAAGATTAAATGCATTTGTCTTTGTTGAGTCAATGTCAAATATGCTAATGTCATGCATGTTATGATGCAGACTAACTGGAAAAGACTCGAACAAGTAAGAAAAATCAATGTCTTTATTATTAATAAAATGCAGGATTACAATCAAATAAGTCAGAAAATAAACAATCTTCGTAATTTACAGTCTTGTCTTCTTCCGTCTTCTTGCTTTCTTCGAGCGTCAGATTCTCCAACTGCAGTAGTTCTTCTTCCCATTTATCTTCCTCTTTTGCAATCTCCTCTGCCTGTAGTTCTTTGCCCATCACATCCTTGAAGATTTCGAATCCCGGTATTATGATCCCATTGACTTATACGGGTTCAGGCTCTCCTAATATCATGTGGCTTTCACAAAGTATTCCATCAGCTTCATCCCTTTTTTCTTGGTCTTCGGCTCATTCCCATCAGATTCATACCCCAATCCTCTCTTAGTGGTCTGTCCCTTAAAATCCGGCAGTGCTCTTATTCCCTGGCCTCTAGCACTCAAACCTGTGCCCAACTCATATTTCATTCTTTCTATGATCCTAGCCACTTTGGCGTCCACATATTCTTCGAAGTTTGTCGCCACTTAGAACCTTTTGAAAGGTTGCATGTCTAAAGCAGCCACATCATTGTCTACTTCAGTCGTAATGGTGACAACTTCCTCTCCATATGGGAACTTAATAACCTAGATAAAAATGGATGGAACGCCCTCAGGTCTATGAAACCATGGCCTCCCCAATAACAGATCAAATATAGCTGGGATATCAAGCACTGTGAACTTCACCTCGTCTTCTATCGGGCCTACTTTAACTACTGTGACGAAAGTACCTTTGACTCCCCATTTGCTATCGTCATAGGCTTTGATAGTCATGCTGGAGGGGCTTTAAATCTGTTTTCTGCCTACCCAACCTTGACAGAATCTTCAAAGGGCACACATTGATAGATGAGCCATCATCCACCATCACACAAGATGTCTTCTTGCCTCTTACTTTCGCTTTTTATGAATAGCGGCTTGTTGTGATTTCTCCCCTCCATCGGGAGCTCTTCTTCAGAGCATGTTATCATCTGCCTACCCTCTTTCTGTACCGACCTACGAACATTGTCGGGTTTGCATATTGGTACCATTATCTTGCTTAGAGCTTCTACCATGGCATGCTTGTGCTCTTGAGACTCACATAATAACTCTCATATGCTCACTTGTGCCCGTGTCTTCTTCAATTGACGCAACACAGTATCCCCTTCGGTGTTATCTGTATTCTCTGTCACCTCTTGGCCTTCTTTTAGAACTTCTTTTCCTTTCTCTATTACATCACTGTAAAAATGTCCACTGCGAGTCATCTTTTTTACCTCCTCTTCGTCATTGCTCGAGATGTTTTCCCAAAAATCTCTCTCATGTTCTGTTTCATCTTCACTACTGTTGTCCCATATCCCCATGCAAGAATCTTGGTGCTTGAGAGTTTGGAGAACAAAGCTTTTGGACGGCTGGAGTTGATCGTGTAGGTGGGTGGTGGAACGGAGTGGTAGTTGGGTAGAGGGTTTCTGGTGTGTTGGGTTGTTCTTTTCCGGGTCGGATATCTTATGGGTGTCAATGAGATCTTGGATCTCATGCCTAAGGCGGGTGCAATTATCAGTTTCGTGGCCTTTTTACTGATTGAAGTGACAATATAGTTTAGGTCGAGGTGGCGTGGCAGCTGGCGTGGCACAGGGTTTGGAAGTGGTTTAGGTTCTAAGGGTTTTATGAGTCATTGCCTCTTCAGCTTTTCAAACACCTTTGTCAAAGGTCTACCAAAATTGGAGAATCGCATGTTTCTGATGGCGGTGACCTCAGGAACAGCGAGCTTGGTCACTGAAGCCCCTCAATGGTCTTTCTATTCTGGCCGTAAAACTTTCTATTCTCGGCTTCCTCCTCCTCGATATCCATGACAGTTTCTATTAACTGTCGAAAGTCGCTAATCATGGAGGTCATCCTTCTCAGCTTGTTATAAATGGAGGGCTTGGTGCCCTTAATGATCATCTTAATCTGGTCCTTCTCTGAGGGTCGTGTCTGCATCTTCAAGAGCTGGCTTCTCCAGCGATCCACATAATATTTGAAGGTCTCTTCTAGCCTCTGTTTGGTGTTTTCTAGGTCACGGAGCGACAAGTCTATCTCCATGTCCGTGACATATTGGTTCAGGAAGTCCTCCGCTAATGCCATCCAGTCATCACTGACCTTTCCTTCCACAAGCCATGATACCATACTACGGGTGCCCCTTCCAGTGACATCCCGAACATCTTCTGCACGTGACGCTTCAACAAACCCACTGAACTAATCACTGAAATATATTATCAGAGATGGACCCTAGGATCTCCATTTCCATTGAACTTGACTATGTCAGACATCTTAAATTAGGGAGGCAGCTGTTCTTCGAAAGTCATCGCATCATAGTCTAATAGATCTTCATATTTTCCCTTCATCTTGTGGGTAACTGACTCTACTTGTTCTCTTAGTTTATGTCACTTTGCCTGAGGCCCGGCTATCCTTCCCGTGGCATACTCAGTCATGTCATCATCAAAAATAGGGATTTCTTCGCTCACCCTATTCGGGGGATCCTCACGCCTTCCATCCTCGTTGTTTTTTGTTCCCACTGTGCGGGGTACTGTCAGATTGGCTACAGCGTTGGTCAAAGCTTGTAGTTGCTCGGTAATTTTGGTGATGCTGGTCTCCAATTGATCCATGCGGGAACCTTTACTGCCTGACGCATCCGTTCTTGCTAACCTCTTCTTAACAAGTCTTCCTTCTTCTCTAACCCAACGGATATCTATGATGACTTTTAAGACAAGGGGTTAGCATGATGTGTGTATGCATGCGATGCATGAGATGCATGTGGTTATCAAAACAGCATATACCATTCCGACCTTATTCCTCCCACACACGTGGTTATTCCATTTCTGCCATAGGTATGACTCATTTTATGCACCAATGTGGGGTACATAAAATCGTTCTCTCTTATGCTATAGAGGTGAACCTTGGCTACCTCAGTCCCTTTTCATCAGTAAAAGACAAAGACCGCCCATTTCCAAGATTGACTAAGCCTATTATGAGGATCGTGCCATTGTCTAGAAATGACGAATTGGGCCCTCAGTAATCATGGTTATGGCGGATACGGACTTGGAGATATCTAAAAGTATACAAATATGCCATAACAAGGCGTACCCTTCCTAGATGAAAGCCAGTGCGAATATCGGACTCATGCATCTGGCATATTCGGATCATATTTGGACCTTCTAAGCCCATCAAGGTTTTCATACAAGTTGGCTCGTTATCCTTTTAAAGCGTTCAATCAGATTATCATAAGGCGTAAACTTGTCCCAGTTGAAAAGGCCCAACATGTTTACACTTTTGTGATAAGGTGGCTAAATAACTTCAAATGATATGGGGCCTAAATACAAGGTGGCTTGTCATCATAAGATAGAAACTTGTCCCAGTTTAAGTGGCCCAACAAGTTCGTATCCTATAACGATAGTTCATATGTGGGCTTACAAGGGTATGGATAAGGCTCTCACCGGCGAAGGGTTGCACACAACTAGGTCTCCACACTCAAGGGTTCGAGTGACCAAGTGAGCACGCCTTTTTTATACCCTAGGGTACGTGCCAGCGAGTGATGGTTATCACCACATAACGATCTGCCACCTTGAGTGAAAGTGACTTCACGATACATGACGCCATCTGGAGTAAGAAGGGTATGCAAAATATAAGAGACTTGGTTAACCAAAGCCAAAGCCACGGACACTACAAGGTATTATTTCAGGGTCAATTCTCTATCCCCAGTGGATTCGCCATCTGTAGGAGCGAAGCCGGGTTTACCGCTAAGCCTATGATGTTCGGCGACCACGACACTATTGGGCTCGCAGTCCGTAGAGAGTACGGATTAGCCCGCGGGGGACTAAACCGGAGAATGAATAAGTCACCACCCAGTGTGAACTGAGAAAGATTTAAGGCCGCACTCAACCCTTGCAAGGGAAGACCTCAAACCGTTGGGTTCGGAATGGTCTCTTACTTATGCCAGTATAATGTACGGGTTCACACAATGGTATAATCAAGTCTTAATGTAATTCATGCATAAAAGCGGATAAAAAATGTAATAACATACCCAACCAAAATAATAATCACAACGTGATTCCAAAAGCATATTAAATTAAGAAATATGAGATGCGATAATAAAAATTATAATAAACAACCAAAAGCAGGAAAAGCGTCAATAATAAATGTCAATAATAAACAGTTGTGCGTGATGGGCTATGGAAATAATAATGATCATAACATAAAGGAAATAATTCAAAAGCAAATGATTCATTAAGATAAATGGCAAACAAAAAGGGGGTCAATCACGCATATATGAGTATTTCCCGAGTGGCACGTAGAGTTGTATCCCAAGTACAAACTGCACTACCATCCATTCGGATTCGGCTATGGGATTTACGTCTGGGTTTCCATCCGATATACCGCGAGGGATAATAACACACATAATCATCAATGCAATGTAAACGGATGTAAAAAATATAACCATGCATATATGGATAATCAACATGAACAAACATAAACAAAATAAAGGCGAAATAATAAAATAACAACAAGAGTGAATAAATAGACAAAAATAAACAACGAAATGCCAAAGAAGAAATGTGGCCTGAGATTTGGCCATTCTTTTTATGTAGGGCTTCGCATACCCGGCTGGACATATTTCACATCCAGCCAGACATGCATCTTCCGGAACTATAAAAATAAATATGGTAAGGGTGCCCTCAGGTCTTACCTTTTAAGTTGCTTCCTCGGAAGTGCGTTAGGCCGTCGCCGAAAGGATCGCTGGTTCGTTGGTTTACTATTTCTGGTTGCTGGTTCGTTGTTTCTGGTTTCCGGTTCGCTGTTTCTGGATGCTGGTTTGCTGTTTCTGGTTGCTTGGCTCGTTGTTTCTGCTTCATGCTGCTGGTTGCTTTGTTCGCTGTTTCTGCTTCACGCCGCTGGTTGCTTTGTTACTATTTCATGCTGCTTTGTTTTTTTTTTCTGGTTTTCTTTTTTTTTCTGTTGTTTTTTCGGTGATTCTCTCCCTTTTTGTTGTTGTTTTTTTGGTGATCCCCCCAAAGAAGAAGAAAAGAGCCCCCACCCATTTGATGATGACTTGGTTCCTTTTATAATAATTGAAGGGATCTCCAAATAGGGAAACAAATCATGTTTATTTGGGAAATATATTATCAAATTATTTTGGGAATAAAATCTTATAAATTTGGAGATGGGGAGATCTCAAATCTTGTTAAATTGGTAAGGATGGGATCCCAAAAATATCATTAAATTGGAAAGTGTTGATGCTCTCATAACTAAGGAGATTTTATCGTATTTGGGAAGATTATGCATGGGCTGCATCGTCAGATTGTGTGGGATGCATGGGCCGGTTGTATTGGCTGCATGGCGGGTCGGAAGCTAAAGTTTGAGGCAAAGGCTGACTGAGCGAATCCGAGGCTAGCTACTGAGTTCGAATCCGATGAGGTGCTAATTTTGGAGGTTTTCCTCCCTTATGGCATTCATTTTTTGCAACTTTCGCAACTTTTCAGGTAGTGCCTCCATACGAGACTCATCATTGGGTTCATGGAAAAATGCAATGTTTACAATGTGATTCTGATTTTGATGAGATTTATATTGTATGTACAAAGTCTTCATTTGGAAAGTTTTACATACATGATGGTTTCTTATTTAAGATGAACATGTTGCATATTCATGTTTACTGTATGCATGAATTGTTTATGAAAGAAGCGCATATGGGTGATTTGATGGGGCACTTTGGTATCAATAAGACATTAGTTGTTTTACATGAGCACTTTTATATGCCTAGAATGACACGTGATATAAGCTTATTTGTGGGAGGTGTATAAACTGTAAACATGCTAAATCAAATTGATGCCTAATGGCTTGCATATTCATTTGCCTATTCGTAGTGAACCTTCGGTTGATATATCAATAGATTTTATTAGGTTTTCTAAGACAAAGAGAGGTAGAGATTCTATATTTATTGTGGTTGATAGGTTTAGTAAGATGTGACATTTCATTACATGTCATAAAATCGATGATGCCACACACATTACTGATTTGTTTTCCAGAAACATAGTGTTACTCCAATGTATACTTAGGAGTATTATATCGATTATAAATGTTAAGTTCCCTTGCCATTTTTGAAAGGTCTTGTGGGCTAAATTAGGTATAAATTGTTATATTCTACCACTTTTCACTCACCAACAGATGGACAAACAGAAGTAGTTAATAGAAATTTATTACAGATGTTGCGCACTATAATTGGTAAAAATTTGAAGTCTTGGGAATAGTATTTTTCCGTTTATAGAGTTTGCTTCATTATATAACTTCTTATTCGCCTTTTGAGATTATATGTGATTTTAATCGTCTAACTACTTTCGATTTGTTGTCTTTCCTGGTTAATAGGCAAGAGAGTTTAGATGGTAAAAAGAAAGCGGATTTGGTGAAATTGATACATGAGAAAGCTCAGACCACATTGAACTGAAGAATGAACAATATGTTTCTCATGCTAACAAATGGCAAAAACACATTGTATTTGAACTAGAAGATTAGGTATGACTTTACTTGCACAAGCACATCGGAGATCTAAGCTGCAACCGAGAGAAGATGGTCAATTTCAAGTCTTAGAGCGGCTTAACAATAATATTTAGAAGCTATATATTCATGGTGAGTATGGTATTTCAACAACATTAAATGTTTCTGACTTATCTTATTTTGATACAGTGCAGATTCGAGGTTGAATCATTTTTAATAGGGAGAGAATGATATGAATCAAGGCACACATATAGCACCAAAGGACAAGACCAAGAGCATGGAACTATTGCAAGTACCAGAGGGAAATTCACAAGATAGAAGGCCAAGAAAATCATAGAAGTAATGGCTAGACTAGAACCAAGTTTCATAGCCGAATGCAACAAACAACTTAATGACACATTGGTGTCACATGAGGGATTTGATAGAGTGGGCCCAAAGTTATTCCACATCGCGCGGTCATACCAGAATGACGCACACTAGCTATTGTTTAAGACAATGACATTTATGAAGAAATTAGTCCATTTTAAGCCTTTAGTAAGATTCAGCTAAGTCCTCGTAATTTTTGACTTTATACTTGACTTGTTTACTCTAGTTATATTATTTTTAATCAAGTTAGGTGAGTCATTTGGTATAATTTGGTTAAGAACTAACCTAGTTAGCTAAAGGACATTTTAGGCATTCTTAGAAAGAGTGCCCCTTTTGTTGACTTTTTGCACAAATATCTTAGTTAGGAAACAAATATCGTAGTAGGAAATGTCTATTCATGACATGACTTATAAGATACCATTGGTTACTTTTAAGGCATTTGGGTCATTTTACCAATTAGAGTTAACTTTTGCTTGTAAGTATATATTATAAACTTCTTTTTCTTTAATGGATACACACCATTTTTGAAGTTCTTCTTCTTGTTAAGAAATGGTCATGGCCAAAATTAGTTAAAGGGATGGATTGACTTATCTGAAATTTTCATACTCGCATTAAATTTGAAATAGTCATAAATTTTGATCTTGGAAGAGTTACAAAACCCATAATATATTAATTTTATAGTACTCAATGAGATCTACAACAAATCAAACTACACAGGCCCGTCCGAGGTCATTTTTGTAAAATCCTCGATCCGAGAGATGTTATCGACAGGGGATAGACCGTACTAACCCCGTAAGCCTCTGACTCAATAAACATAACAATAATATTACTCGTTCCTCTAATTATTTAACAACTGAACATGCAAACTTTATTTTAATAACTGAATACATAAAAACACATGTTTTTACAACGACTGACACATAATCAGACACTAATATATATGACATCTATTTGACCTGATTGGACTGTCATTCTTTCTGACTTGAACTGGTGGACTCCAACCCTAATGACTGCATCAGTATATGTCCTTAAGAATTTATTGTTAAGAATCATACATCGAAGTTTTGAAGAATTTATTGTTCACTCAAAAAGTCATTATGCGAATGTATAAATGCTCAGACATAAAATATATTACGTAGCAATCGTCCTGTGGTGTAACAGTACTACAGTCAAGGAGTCAATCATTAGTAGGGACATCCGGTCGTTACAAATACTCCCCCTCTTAAATAGGATTCGTCCTCGAATCATCTTTAAACTTGGGTTCTTATCATAGATCTCAGGATCATAGGTTCTTTATAAGCTACCAGCTTAAATCGACTATATGTACATCGCCTTAGTTTCACCCACTGAAATACCATTTCCCGACGACCTTCCGTGTACTTATTCTGCTGAAACTATACTATGTCATCATAGATTCTATTTGACTTAATAACGAAAATCTCTACCAGACTGAATATTTACCACTTAACTGATATGCATTAATATTCTCTATCTTCGAACACATGTATCATACCTCTTGTCGTGCTTGGGTAAGTTACTTGATAGTTTGTGGCTTTAATGAATATCCCTTTAGGTTCTTTACTGAGAAGTATTACCTCGTTATTGTCTCATAAGATCTTTGCTGGGTATTTTTATCTACCGTATTTCTAGATCTTTGGTTGTGCTCAATATTCCTTATCTCCAGGAAATCTCTTTCTTTTAGATCTTACTTATGCTCCACAATCACTTAACTTGATCAGGTTCTTAGTAGCTGGTACCTTTGACTCTCACTAAAGATTCTGATGTCTTCATACATGTACTCGGTATTTCATTGTTCTACTTGTCCAACTTGATCTTGATATTCTTTCTCATCACTTAGCTATTAACTTTTTATATTCTCATTGCAGCATTCGACTGTTTATGAGCTTCTTTCTTCAAGTTCCAAAATTTCAGCTTTTCTATAGGGGCTTAGGGCTTCTATGTTTATTGATGTTATTTATTGTTAACACTGATACTCGTAATATTTATTCTTAGGTAGTTTCCTAGTAGTCCTCATTAATTAGCTACAGGTTCAGACTTGATTGTATGTACTCTGGTTCCTAAACCACATTCTCAGCTATTAACATCAGTGTTGGCAATTTGGTCATGGCTAAAGCTCATATTTTTTTGTACCTTGCTTCCATTGCTACTAAAACTATGATTACGGTATTCCACCTTAACTTATTTTCCATATCCTAATACCGCCAAGGGTCGTTACTCAAACATATGCCCTTTTTACTGAACTTTGTGGACTCTCTTACTATATTAATTGTGACATTACAATAATTTACCTCTTTAATTCCGTACTATACTATATATTTACCAAACCACCCATACCAATGGCTAAAGCCGTCCCAAACCCGTAGTGATTTGGTCAACTTCGACTAGGGCTGGGTACTTATGTGGTTTATGTAAACTAGAACGTAAGGGATCTTTGGTTTCATTGTTGATACTAAGATCCTTTGTTGTTGCATACTTCTGTCTTTGCTTATTGGGTAAACTCTCCTACCGTTGTTGCACCTTGGCGGTTTTACTTCTAAACCTTTTACTTACTGGTTTTTATGTCTCCTCTCGTACTCTGTTCTGTGTCTGAATCTTCTGTGATCTACATATTTATCTCCTTATCCGAATCATATTACCTCTCCTAGTTCCTATTCATATTTAACACTGTTCTCCTCCATCATTTTCATAATTTAACTAATACTTCCTTTCTTCATTGCTTCATCTAATTACTTATCTTCTCGCTAAACATTTCTTTCTTCTGGGACTACCTTGAGACATCCTTCATGGTACATCTCTGCTATAGTGGTCTAACGAGGGTTGAGATGATGGGAACGTATCTTGAGGCTTTTGTGCTTATGATATTCTAGTGGCACATATTCTTCATCTAGGAGTCTAGGATTCTCGTATATGCATGTCTGGTGTCTCTTCCTACACTATGGTACTATTGCTAAGACTTATCTGGATTGTCTTCTCCAACCTAACTCCTGGTTATTTTCAATAATTGATCACTCCATATCTTTTGTAAAATCCTTCCAGACCCATACACCCTAACAACTTCCTTGTACTGTCTTTTTACTCCTTCATGTTAATTTATGTTGCTTAACTCTCTGAAGTCGCTATTTGCTTCCTCTGAGTACTGTTATACTTTCTTAGGAGACTTGCTCTACTATAAAGTTTTCTTTTGGGTCTTAGTTTCTTAGACTCCTTACTTCTTTACTTCCATGAAAACTCTATCTACTTTGACTACTTAGGACATCTCTTACTAAATCTTTGGTTCAAGTACTGCTCTTTTCCTAGTTCTTCTTCTCAAATCCATGAGACTCTTTATAAATCGATCACTATATTCCCAAGAAGCATTCTCCATGATCTCTTCGTACTTTTAAGCCTTTACTTCTTCAAGGGTTTCTTAATTCTATGATGATTTCCAGACTTAACTCGACTTATTGTAGCTTCAAACTATTCTATTTCATGCTTCCTCTCTATATTTCATTTAGTTGTCTAATCATCTCGCTATATGTCTAACTTATCCATTGCTTTACTTTAATGATTTTTTTCTTTACTAGACTCTAAATTGAAAATGGATACATGCTCACGTGTCTGGTTCGGTATCTATATGCTTACTAGAATCAAGGTTTTTGGAAGGAAAGGTCATCATTCAGTCTACAGGGAATTGGTCGACTACTTCATATCTTGGAGTCCCACAACTATCATCAATTCTCTACACTACAATCTTCTCGTTTCGTTATCTTTGTGCCCGAATGCACTGAATTTTCCTTATTACATCTCGCGTCCCTTTTATCATTTGGATATCCTAATTATTTACTCTTGACATTGCTACTGAAACTAACGGTGGGTCATTCTTCTATCTGCTTCTTAGATCTCCACTTCATGTTCTCACTATAAATCTCGATTTGGTCACTCTATTCTATTGTCCATACTGGTACTCTTGCCACTCCCTAAATATCTTCAGCTTCATGGGTCCATTCTAATATTCTTCTACGGATCTCTACTGACTCGGGCTTATCTGTGGGTACTACGACATTTGGTCTATCTTGTGGACTCCTACTAGTCTTGCAAACCTTGTGCTGACGTGTCTAAATCCTTGGGTTATTCTGGGTTCTCCTCTTCATACCTTATGAGACTTCCTGAATTCTTTTCTTGGTTATCTACCTGCCATGGTCTTTCTATTTCTTAAGGTGAACTTCCATTGGGTTTTCTTACGGTTGTCTATAGCTATGCTGGTAGGAACTGCTCTATATCTCGTCGGTTCTTTTCTTTATGTCTCGATGGGTTTCTACATCATTGTTCTAGTATTCTTTCTCCCGATGAAGTCTATTGCTCATGTAGGGTAGGTATGAGATAGACTCTATCAGGACAGCTCACGGAGGAGTGAGGATCTGGGTAAGTCGGGGCCTTATTTATTGGATTCCTTGACTAGGACAACTAATCACTTTCTGACATCATTTATCTTATTTGCTTACGGGCCTGGGTTTGGGGAATCTAAGATCTCTACATCATTATGGCATCCCACATCCATTAGAAGTTTCCACTATCAACCTTGACTTTCTTGCTTCTTCTACTTTATAGATGTCCTTGGCTATTCGGGGAACTCGTTATCTATACGAGGTGTTCAAGAGGTATTGGATCAACTTGGAGGAATCTTTCTGAAGAGGAAAGGAATCTCGTTTGAGGAAAAGAAACTTTGCTTAAATCTACTCGGCATTTTACTCTTATTTAGGCTTGTTATACTCTTCTTTACTGCAAATTCTGGTATTATCCTTTATCATCTAACTTTGGGCCTCTAATTTATATTGCTATAGGTTTTGGCATTTTCTTATCTATCTGCTTCCGTACCTCTATCTCCATTTACTTCTGATTGCTTAGATATCTACATTCTATATTTTACTTCTCTTTCTAACTTTTTCTTTCTCTTTCTAACGTTTTCCTTCTCTTTCTATTTTTCCTATGTGGGTACTCTTGGAAACCTCTTTCTGTCCCTTTATCTTTCTTGTCTCTAGCTGTCTAATCATCTATTCATTCTCTCTTACTTCCTTATAGCTTTCTTATTCAATTCCATTGGGTAAATTTTTCTTATATTTTTTCTCTCTGATTTCATAGCATTGTTTGTACTCCTGGTAATAGGCTGAATAACTTCAAGAAGATTCCTAACTTAGATCTAGAGTATAATTGTTCTCGAATGAATACCATTCGAATGATCTAAGAAACCTTACTAACCTGTCTACGGAACTTTGAGGACGTACTTGAAGATCGGATACTGGAGAGGCAGTGCCTTGCATACGAGCATCTCATACATACTGCGTATACAAAACCCCAACACTCTACCCACTGCAGTCACTGACTCCCTAGACTATGCTCTGATACCATCTTTGTAACATCTCTGATACGGGAGATGTTACCGGTAGGGGATAGACTGTACTAACCTCATAAGCCTCTGACTCAACAAACATAACAATACTATTACTCGTTCCTCTAATTATTTATCATAGGTATGGGTTCATGGCCCAAATTAACAACTGAACATGCAAACTTAATTTTAATAACTGAATACATAAAAAACACGTGTCATTACAGTGACTGACACATAATCAGGCATTAATATATATGACTTCTATTTGACCTGATTGGACTCTCATTCTTTCTGACTTGAACTGGTGGACTCCAACCCTAATGATTGCATTAGTATCCATCCTCCCGAGCTCGTCCTCCGAGAATACCTGCAACCATAGTAAACTGGGAGTGATGGGGTTAGATCATCGTACGATCTAAGTGAGTGGACTATAAAACTGAAATACTAATATCAAAACATTTGATTTTCAAACCAAAGCGCCAGAAGTAACTTTGTATGAAAGCCTTTTTTCTGAAAACTGCATCTGAAATCTCTTTTTATAAAACGCATCTTTCTGAAAACTGCTTTTAAAGCTCTGGATTCTGAAAACTAGTTCTAAAATCTGATTTCTGAAGCTGTATACTGAAAATCTGGAATTTGAAAACTGGTCTGTATCTGAAAAGCTTGACGTATGAGGGCGTTACGTATCACCATCCCCCATACACCTATCTAGAGCCAGGAATGCAAAACCATGACTTTGGGGCGTTAAATATCGCCGTCCCCCAAAGCATGCCTCTCATGTCCCTGAAACTGGTAGTCTTGGGGAGTTACGTATCGCTGTCCCCCAAGCCACTGAACTAGAGCCGGTAGTGTTAATCCATGCTACTACCTGACCCTGAAACTAGGGTATATGGGCGTTATGTATCGCCGTCCCCCTAGCCCTGAACTAGGATCTAGGGGCGTTACGTATCGTCATCCCCCCAGTCCTATACATGTGCACTTGTTCTCTGTCCGTCAATTCCAAATTGTCTCAAGTTATATAATGGGGTTGGTTTTTCCTTTATGTCCCGAAAAACATAACACTCATGTTTTAAAACATTTGTTTTCTCAATCATTTTTCAAATATGCTGAACAAAATATAACTGATAATAAAATTGGCTAACGCCCTAAAAGTGACCGGCGTAAACACACACGTATAACGCAAGCGCACGTATCGTTCAAGTAGTATAAAATATCGATCCCACGAGGACTTAATATCTAAACTATTAATTTTATGAGGTCAAATGATTACTAATATCTAACAAGTTGATTGATTGATTTGAAATAGTGACGATTCTAAATTTAAAAGCAAGTAAATAAAATAGTCGAAAATAGGTTTTAAGAAAATTCAATATTAAAAACTATCTAGGGTTGTGATTTCTTCCAATATCATTTTAAAGATGAAGTGGTTATCTTAAAGTTGGGTAATATATTGATTTATTAACCTGGAACACTAAATTATGTGTAAGCCTCTGTCGATGGTCAGACACAAATACCCAGTTTAACCCAATTGAATCATATGTCTATGTCAACCAAATTATCTGGATTCATTAAGTTTAAGTTCCAATTATGGCTACCCCGCCCGACATGTATATTCCTATCCTGTAAGGAAATCTATTAAAGGGTTATCTATCCTCAAGGAAGATCGTGGGCTATTGAGTCTAAGGCTGAAACCTAAAATCCCTATGTCTAGTTCATTTTAGATTTACCAGATCAATTTTATTAATGGCCAGTTAATGAAAAAGCATTAAGTTTAAGACTCAATAAATAAATCTTTATATTACCCAAGCTATAATCTAACCCTTATAAAATGGTGATATTAGATTTCATCACAACCCCATATAACTAATTTAGTTACAACACATAACTAGGGCTAGTAAAAACTTGAAAATAAAAGACATAAAGTAAAAATGCGGTAAAGTAAATACTGAAAAGTAAATTACAATAAAATAAAATGCTAAGGTAAAAGGAATTACTTTTACTACTACTAATTTAGATATCTCCCATAAAATAATATATAAACTTGTGATTCTTTTTCCAACCAGCCATATAGGCGGTAACCTGATTAAGTCAAATTAAGTCCAACCAGCCATAAAGGCGGAACCAAAATTAAATTACCAACCGACCAATCTGGCGGTATCCTTTATTAGTCAGGTTTAAATCAGATTAAAATGAATTACCAACCGACCAATCTGGCGGTATCTTTTTAAGTCAATATTTTAAATAGTGAATATATTATATTTAAGGGAGATTAATCTAAATAGCAATAGTAAAAGAATTACCTTTCACCCTAGCTGGGGAAGTTACCTCCTCATTACTGAAAAGTAAAAACTGAAAAATTAAAGAAAGAAAAGTACTGTGCGTAAAAGTAAATTGCGGAAAGTAAAAAACTGAAAAGTAAAGAAAAGAAAAGTGCGAAACTGAAAATTAATTACTGAAAACTAAAAATAAACAAACTAGATACAATCTTCTTATTTATTCATAAAGAATTTCAAAGAAGAAAGTATGAATTTTACAAATGAAATGGCTTGGTATTTATAGGCAAAATTTTGCCACCATCAAATCATCCATCAAATTCCCACCAAATCCATTATTAATTTCTCCACTAATTACTCCACCAAATCCATAATTGCTACACTAATTGCTATCTTGTTTGGTGTTGATTTGATAATTTTTATTAATTATTAATTAATAATATTTTGCTTTGAAAATGATTGATAATGACTTTTAATAATTACACTCCACACCCTTCTGGATGGTTCATCAATTTCGGTCATGAAATCATCAGAATTCGAAAATATTTTCTCTTTCAAAGTTGTAGAACTTTGAGTCTTCTTTAATCTGGCACTTGAATCAGCTCAATCCGATATCTGAGTAAAAGGTTATGCCCAAAATACGACAGATGCACAAAACTGGAATTTCCAAAACTGCACTTCGTCAAAACGCCCTTTCAAGTTTCCAATCTCCAAAATTAAAATATCAAGTCCAATAATTGCCTTTATTTGACCCATATTTCATCCTAAATGATTTCATTAAGACCCGATATTATTTTATCTGCAAAATAAACTAAAATATATCAAAACGTTCATCAAACCCGAGAAACTAAATAAAATATTAAGTAAAATGGGCGGTAAATATTGATATATTTTCCGCTCATCAAAAAGCAGAAAAAGTAAGTCTGAATTCAAAACTTAATAAAACCATTTGAGAAAAGAGGTCCACTCACTGGTTGGAAATCCAGCTGGCATTATTCGCTTGCTGAGAAAGCTCTGGTTCCTGCGATGATCTATTATCGATCCTACGATGATCTATTATCAATAGTTTTGATTAGAAAACAAACTAAGAGTAAATATGTCGGAATCAAGTTAAACTTTTCTTTTCAAATAAGGGCTATCATTCTGAGATATATTATACGTATATTATGACGCAGTAAATACATACGGGTTGATTTGAGACTCTTAAGGTAGCCTCTAGCGTGTTCGGGGTGAAGCTGAGATGGTTGTAAAACTAATTCAGGCCATTAATGGATCGCGTGTGTTGCGATATAAGGTAGCGCGCGTCATGACGCGGATCATCCGGAGAGGTGCCCAGATTTTTGCCTTTCGCATCGCGACACGTGAAACCCAGAAACGAATCTTCACAAATTACCAGAATGCGTCACGACGCTGAAAAGGGTGAGTAAAAATAGCACAAGTATCTTCCAGAGGACGATTAGTAGCGAAATATTATCGTGATAGTCAAAAAGGTCTGGATCCTGTCGGAGAAAATTAAAAGAAAACAACAAAACAAATCACAATTATTAGGAAAAGACAAAGAGATATAATATATACAGGAATTTACAGCTTGATTAACGTCTATGCTTCAAGGTCAAGCTTCCCATCCAATTTTCTTATAAATTGGTAAACAGGGTCTTTTTGAGTCAGATTCCCAAGACTTAACTGTTGTCTTTCTTTTTGAAATTGTGTATGTAATTTGCGAATGGCTATATGAACATATCCACTGGGATGCGTCTCAAGAGTTAAAGATATATCATCTAAAGACTCCTTACTCAAGCCATCCCTAATGAATTTAATTTTGTCTTCGCGATTATCAGACACCATTCCTAAAGAACGGCAACGAGTGTTGCAATAAAATCGTGCACATTTAAAACAAACACCCATTTGCTTAGCTCTTCGTTTCTTTGCATAGGTGCTTCTTCCAAAACCAGGCAGATGTGAAATAAAAGAGTCAGAAGACTCACCTGCCAATCGGACTCGTGCTTCAATTACCCAACGAATATCATTAGGAATACCATGGATCGTCAATAGTCTCATTCGTTCCAAGCGAGCTTTGTAAACTTTCATGAGAGATTTTTGAGGGAGAGAAGGAAATTGCTTGCGAAGATTTGCGAGAGCTTCTTCCATCTTGAAATGACTAATACCTGCAAAAATTAAACACACAAAAATAAAACACACCAAATCACAATATATACACAAATTGCATGGGTTGCCTCCCTGCTAGCGCTAAGTTTAAAGTCGTCAGCTAGACGTGTCTTCTTGAACGTTAGGCTAGATCTGAAAGTGTGACACTTTCTTTTTGTCGCTCAAATGATTCTCCCCAGTAGTGCTTGACACGCTTGTTTTTAACCTTGAAAGTTTTGTTAGCGTCAGGATCATGTATCTCAACGGCTCTATTTGGTAAAACTTTGGTGATCACAAATGGACCTGACCACCGTGATTTTGGCTTCCATGGGAAGAATTTCACCCTTGATTTGTTTAACAGTACCTTCTGCCCTGGTTCCAGTTGTATGCGCACTAACTTCTCATCATGTCTCTTCTTGCCCTTTTCTTTGTACAATTTGGCATCCTCAAAAGGCTGATTATGAAATTCCTCCAATTCGTTGAGTTGGTGGAACTTTTTCTCTTCTGTGCTTGTAGTGCAAGAATTGGCTCCTTCAGTACAAAAGACGCTTTATCTTTAGGCTCCACAGGCAATTGACATGTTTTAAGTTTGTCAGTAGAACTTTGCTTGCATTGGAGTTCTGAATGGTACTGTGTATCACATCGAGTCTGAAACATTCCTCATTCTTTTCATCATCTGGGAAATTCATGGCCTTGAAAACATTGAATGTTACTTCTTGGTCCTGTACCCTCATGGTTAATTCTCCTTTTTGTACATCAATAATGGTTCGACCTGTAGCCAAGAATGGTCTCCCAAGGATGATTGGTACGTCTGCGTCTTCCTCCATATCAAGGACAATAAAATCTGCTGGGAAAATGAATTTGTCAACCTTGACCAGCACATCCTCAACTACGCCTCTCGGAAATACGAGCGTTCTGATCAGCAAGTTGCAGTGAGACTGAAGTTGGCATTGTTTCTCCAATCTGTAATTTCCTGAAAATAGAGAAAGGCATCAAGTTAACACTCGCACCTAAATCACACAAAGCCTTACCAAAGTTATGTTCTCCTATGACGCAAGGAACAGTGAAACTGCCAGGATCTTTCAACTTTGGGGGAAGTTTCCTCTGAATGATGGCACTGCATTCTTCTGTTAATGCTACTGTCTCGTAATCTCCCAATCTCCGCTTTCGTGAAAGAATATCTTTCATGAATTTGGCATAGGTGGGCATTTGTTCCAACGCTTCTGCAAATGGAATGTTGATATGCAGCTTTTTGAAGATTTCCAGGAACCGAGAAAACTGCTTGTCCAATTTGTTCTTCTGAAGACGTTGAGGAAAAGGTGGAGGTGGAGTGATCTGTTCTTTTTCCTTTGCTTCTTTTTCCTCCATCTGTTGCTTTGTTTCTTTTGGAACTTCCTCAGCAGTTGAATTGACTCCAACATCTTTGTTGATTTCAGTACCGCTTTTTAACATGATGGCATGACATTGCTCCTTCCCCATGTTCCTTGGATTTGGCTCTGTGTTGCTAGGAAGGGTACCTGGCGGTCTGTAACTCTGAGCATTAGCCAGTTGTCCAATTTGATTCTCCAGTGCTTTGATAGAGGCTGAATGGCTTTGAATATAGTATCATATCTTGCTGCTTGAGAGTCGTGTTTTGCTTCCATCTTTTTCAAGTAGGTCAACACTTCTGTTATTCCTGATTCATTTGCCTGCTCCTGGCCTTTGTTCTGTTGTTGGAATTCAGGTGGTGGATAGTTCTGCTGTGTTGGCCTGAATTGTTGCTCCATGATAAATTAGGATGATTCCTCCACCCTGGGTTGTAGGTGTTGGAATATGGATTGTTCCCTTGTCTGTTGAAATTGTTGACATAATTCACCGTCTCTTCATGTTGGTTTGGTTCTGGTGCTCCTCCATATGGTGAACTTGTGGATCCACGATGTTCACAACTTGCGTGCTAAGTGTTTCTAGACATTTGCATATCTGATCCAGCCTGGTATTCACTGCTGTGTTTGCTCCAACTTCATAAATTCCTGCAATTCTTTGGATCATGCTCCTTTCTGTTGGCCACAAGGAATTGTTGTTGGCCATTTCTTCGATTAGGTCCCAGGCTTGATCTTCTCCTTTTGCCATCAAGGCTCCTCCAGCAGCAGCATCGATTGTGGTTCTCATTATTCCAGAAAGTCCATTGTAGAAGGTCTGAACTTGTAGCCACTTTGGAATCTCATGGTGAGGACATTTCCGGAGTAAATCTTTGTACCTTTCCCAAGCTTCGCAGAGGGATTCTGAATCTTGTTGTACAAAGGATGTGATGTCATTCCTCAATTTTCCGGTTCTGGCTGGTGGAAAGTACTTTGCAAGAAATTTGGTGGCTAAAGTGTTCCAAGTTGTGATAGAACCTGCTGGTAGTGAATGTAGCCAAGCTTTAGCTCTGTCCTTCAGGAATATGGAAAAACTCGCAGTCTCATTGCTTCTTCTGATGCTCTGTTGTAGTTAAAAGTGCCGCAAACTTCCAGGAAGTTGCTGATGTGGGAATTAGGATCTTCAGTTGCATTCCCCCCGAACTGAACTGAGTGCTGAATCATCTGAATGCATGTTTTGATGTCACACGCATTTGCTGGTAATGGAGGAAGTACAATACAGGAAATGAGTATGACAACCACCGGAATGGTTCTGTCTTGAATGGGAATTGGTGGTGCAACGTTCAAAGGTTCAGGTTCCATGTTGACTAAAGCTTCTTGGCCTTCTCGCCTTTCCCTTCTCAACTGTCTGATGGTTATTTCAATTTCTGGGTCAAGCGGTCAGAGTTCAAAGCTTCTGGTTTGTCTCATGAAGTTTCTGAGAACCTTTAAACACAAGAAAACAAAAACAATAAGTAAAAAGAAATTAGATACAAGTAACGTATCTAACCCCTAAACTAATAGTAAAAGATAAATAAGTCCCCGGCAACGGCGCCAAAAACTTGACCGGCGTAAACACACACGTATAACGCAAGCGCACGTATCGTTCAAGTAGTATAAAAATATCGATCCCACGAGGACTTAATATCTAAACTATTAATTTTATGAGGTCAAATGATTACTAATATCTAACAAGTTGATTGATTGATTTGAAAAGTGACGATTCTAAATTTAAAAGCAAGTAAATAAAATAGTCGAAAATAGGTTTTAAGAAAATTCAATATTAAAAACTATCTAGGGTTGTGATTTCTTCCAATATCATTTTAAAGATGAAGTGGTTATCTTAAAGTTGGGTAATATATTGATTTATTAACCTGGAACACTAAATTATGTGTAAGCCTCTGTCGATGGTCAGACACAAATACCCAGTTTAACCCAATTGAATCATATGTCTATGTCAACCAAATTATCTGGATTCATTAAGTTTAAGTTCCAATTATGGCTACCCCCGCCCGACAGGTATATTCCTATCCTGTAAGGAAATCTATTAAAGGGTTATCTATCCTCAAGGAAGATCGTGGGCTATTGAGTCTAAGGCTGAAACCTAAAATCCCTATGTCTAGTTCATTTTAGATTTACCAGATCAATTTTATAATGGGCCAGTTAATGAAAAAGCATTAAGTTTAAGACTCAATAAATAAATCTTTATATTACCCAAGCTATAATCTAACCCTTATAAAATGGTGATATTGGATTTCATCACAACCCCAGATAACTAATTTAGTTACAACACATAACTAGGGCTAGTAAAAACTTGAAAATAAAAGACATAAAGTAAAAATGCGGTAAAGTAAATACTGAAAAGTAAATTACAATAAAATAAAATGCTAAGGTAAAAGGAATTACTTTTACTACTACTAATTTAGATATCTCCCATAAAATAATATATAAACTTGTGATTCTTTTTCCAACCAGCCATATAGGCGGTAACCTGATTAAGTCAAATTAAGTCCAACCAGCCATAAAGGCGGAACCAAAATTAAATTACCAACCGACCAATCTGGCGGTATCCTTTATTAGTCAGGTTTAAATCAGATTAAAATGAATTACCAACCGACCAATCTGCGGTATCCTTTTTAAGTCAATATTTTAAATAGTGAATATATTATATTAAGGGAGATTAATCTAAATAGCAATAGTAAAAGAATTACCTTTCACCCTAGCTGGGGAAGTTACCTCCTCATTACTGAAAAGTAAAAACTGAAAAATTAAAGAAAGAAAAGTACTGTGCGTAAAAGTAAATTGCGGAAAGTAAAAACTGAAAAGTAAAGAAAAGAAGTGCGAAACTGAAAATTAATTACTGAAAACTAAAAATAAACAAACTAGATACAATCTTCTTATTTATTCATTAAGAATTTCAAAGAAGAAAGTATGAATTTTACAAATGAAATGGCTTGGTATTTATAGGCAAAATTTTGCCACCATCAAATCATCCATCAAATTCTCCACCAAATCCATTATTAATTTCTCCACTAATTACTCCACCAAATCCATAATTGCTACACTAATTGCTTATCTTGTTTGGTGTTGATTTGATAATTTTTATTAATTATTAATTAATTAATATTTTGCTTTGAAAATGATTGATAATGACTTTTAAAATAATACACTCCACACCCTTCTGGATGGTTCATCAATTTCGGTCATGAAATCATCAGAATTCGAAAATATTTTCTCTTTCAAAGTTGTAGAACTTTGAGTCTTCTTTAATCTGGCACTTGAATCAGCTCAATCCGATATCTGAGTAAAAGGTTATGCCCAAAATACGACAGATGCACAAAACTGGAATTTCCAAAACTGCACTTCGTCAAAACGCCCTTTCAAGTTTCCAATCTCCAAAATTAAAATATCAAGTCCAATAATTGCCTTATTTGACCCATATTTCATCCTAAATGATTTCATTAAGACCCGATATTATTTTATCTACAAAATAAACTAAAATATATCAAAACGTTCATCAAACCCGAGAAACTAAACAAAATATTAAGTAAAAGGGGCGGTAAATATTGATATATTTTCCGCTCATCAAAAAGCAGAAAAAGTAAGTCTGAATTCAAAACTTAATAAAACCATTTGAGAAAAGAGGTCCACTCACTGGTTGGAAATCCAGCTGGCATTATTCGCTTGCTGAAAGCTCTGGTTCCTGCGATGATCTATTATCGATCCTACGATGATCTATTATCAATAGTTTTGATTAGAAAACAAACTAAGAGTAAATATGTCGGAATCAAGTTAAACTTTTCTTTTCAAATAAGGGCTATCATTCTGAGATATATTATACGTATATTATGACGCAGTAAATACATACGGGTTGATTTGAGACTCTTAAGGTAGCCTCTAGCGTGTTCGGGTGAAGCTGAGATGGTGTAAAACTAATTCAGGCCATTAATGGATCGCGTGTTGCGACATAAGGTAGCGCGCGTCATGACGCGGATCATCCGGAGAGGTGCCCAGATTTTTGCCTTTCGCATCGCGACACGTGAAACCCAGAAACGAATCTTCACAAATTACCAGAATGCGTCACGACGCTCGGTGATTCGCGTCGCGACATAAGGCCAATTTCAGGCATGAAATCCTTCTTCTTCATGTCCTTAAGCCCAACACACTTTCCTTCTTCCCTATACCATATTTTATATTCACCATGATAAACATAAGCAAACCAATCTTTAAAATTTCTTAAATTCATAATCCTCTAATTAACTCAATATCTCAATTTGATTCCTACTCAACATCATTTATATTCATATTTATTAACCACTTAATCATCATCACACCTAGATCACTAACATATTAAAATTATCAACACATCAATACTCAACATACAAGAATTTAGGTCAATTTGCCTTACCCTTTCTTTTGTGTATTTTCTCATCTTTCAAGGTTTCATGGTTTTCAATCTTCTAGCCTCTTCCTTTTTCTCTCTTTCTTTCTCTTCTTCTCTCCCTTTTCCTCTTTTTCTTCCCTTCTTCCTCTTCTTATTCTTCCTCTTTTCCTTCTTTTCCTTCTCCATCATGGTTTCTTCTTCCTTTTTGGGATATATGAATAGTTCCCTTTTTATACTTGGCCCTTCCTCAAAAGAAAAATATAGAAACTTATGGAATTTACTAGAATGCCCTCGGGTACTATTCTTTCGGAATTGTGATCTGCATTTTTAGCCAATTTCGTATTCGAATTTGGAAAAATATTTAACGCCAAAGTTGTAGATCTCGATCTTAGATTTCTGACGATATAAGATTCATAACAATTGGAGTTCGTATGAGAAAGTTACAGCCAAAATACTGTGGGCTGTTTGTTCTGAAACATCATAGAATCTCACATCGAAGTTTCGAAGAATTTATTGTTCACCTAAAATTTGTTCAGCGAATGTATAAATGCTCAGACATAAATTATATTATGTAACACTCATCCCGTGGTGTAACAGTATTACAGTCAATGAGTCAATCAGTAGTAGGAACCTCCGGTCGTTACAAATTTGTGACTCAAATTCGTCTGAAAACATTAGTTATGGGAAGGAAAACGTCTACATGCTAGTAAAACACATCGAGGTGTCATCTTACGGGTTCTCAAAGGCAGGTATTTTGGGGTCCTTCTTATTGGCCTTAGGTAGGCTTTGTTCAATCCAATTCATATTCGTGGTTCTTAGGGTTCTAGATTCGATACTAGGGGTTTGCTTGGCCTAATCTCCAAGTGAGTTCTTTCTCATTCACAGACTGGTAAAGTGCCAACCTTTAATTGGCTTAAGGTTTTGCACATTACTAATCTATCTATATAGTCAAGATTGATATGACCAAGTCTTATATGTCATATATATATGGGTCATCGTGACAAATCTTTTACCATTTTATTTTAGGTTTTTCAACTTAAAATATTTCAGTTTTAAGCATTAAGCTATGTGTTGATTGTCTTAATATAAATAAGTTATTTTTCATATTTTTTTGCATATATTTAATCAATTTCCAGCAACAATAATAGATTATTATTAAAAAGAAATGGAAAAAAAAATTATCTAACTTTTTGGAGCTGTGAAATCCAAGAATAAGAAAACATTGTCAAAAAAAATAACTATTATTTAAAAATTGAGTTCTTGATTCTCTCACTACTCTTGCTGAAATGGCATCCCCAATTGATAAGTGTGATTTATACACACTTATTCATGCATCATAGGCTTATTATTTTGTTAGATTTCATGTGATTTAATGTATTTTGGAGTTGTTTAGTGTTTTCTTGATATGGAGCATTAGAGCATGAATTTGGAGCAATTGAACGGGTTTTGGGAGCTATGGATGCAACGAAAGTATGCAGGAAAAGCGGAAACAAGCTGAAAATACCCATCCTAGGATAATGAATGGTGCCGTGATGCCAAATTCTGGCGTCGCTATGCCTAGCATGCTTCACATAATTGTCCTGAGGATTTGGCGTTGCGACGCAACCTTGTGGCGTCGCGACGCTGTTGTGAATTTTCAGACACTTCAAAATAAGCAGTAGCACATGCGCAACAGGACTCCAGGGTTTCCTATAAATATAACATTACGTCCAAAACCCTAGAGAGGCTCATTATACACAACAAAAGAGTTCAAATCATAAAAATTGAGAGATCCTAAGGAAGAGATTGAAGAACAAGTGAATGAGACAAAGGTGGTGAAGTCTGGAACCAAAAGGAATTTGATTCGGTTTTTACTCTTTATTTTTCTTCTTCAAACTTTTCTAATTATCATTATGTTATTGACTCAGATGTTGTTATTCTTTAATTTATCCATGAACTAATTCTATTGTTCTAGAGTATGACGTAGCCTAATGATTGAAACTATGTATTGATTGCCAAATAATATTTATGAAGTTTTCATTCAGGTTATTTATGTTTTCTTGTGCTTAATGCTTCTTATTTGCTGGCCACAAATTTGATGATTGTATATTTGAAGTCTATCGCTCAGAAGAGGGGATTTTGAATAGGACCTAGAAAATATAATCTTAGAAGTTTATAGAGTTCGGGAATCTATAATTCCTTGAAAGTCGTTAATAAAGAATCACAAGGCATAATGAATTGTTAATTATGAGATATTTATAGGGATATTAAAGTCGGTAATTAATAATCTTTTCACTATTTCCCGGGAGAGTGAGTGGAATACTCTAAGATTCTTGGCTTATAAACATCAGAAATTGAATAGTAGTTAATTTGGCAACATAAATATATATTGGATAGCTAGGTGAAATCAAACTCTAGAATTCATCTCATAACAGATCTTGCAATAAAAATCGTTTGGTTTCTTACTTGTTTTTATTTTTAACTTTCCATTTAATTTAAATTTAGATTGGGTTTCTAGATAAAGTTAGGGTTAGTAATTATAGTACTTAGTGCAAATTATATTCTAATCCATGTGGGTTCGACAATCATACTTATCATCTATAAAAACTTGACACCGTACACATATAAAATATCGTAACATCGATCCCGACCCTCATGGTAAAGTCACATTTAGTTCCTTTTCCAATGCCTATCTTTGTTACAGTGGAAATATTTTCGCATGGGTTTGGCGTCCTTAGAGCCTTTTCTATTTTTCTTTGGATTAGCCTTAGCCTTTCTAGTGATTTTATTCCTCTTCTTTCCATATTTGGATGATTCGATAATATTTTCCTCTCCACCAGACATATGATTGTCTATCAGCATAGACTCATAAATGGTGAGCTTATTTAGCAGTTACATGAGTGAAAAGTCAACTTGTAATAACATAATTACTTTTGAACTGTAGTAAACTCTTCAAAAGTATTTCCACGATCATGGTCACCTAACTTCATATATCGATACGTCCTATATGGGTTTCATCGGTGTTGAAGTAGGTCATCATCTTCAAGACGTTGCAAGAGTGGAGCGAGATTTACCGTTATGCCTATGATGTTGGCGACCACTACACTGTTGGTCGAGCAGCCCATAAAGAGTATGGATAGCCCCAGGAAAGGGACTAATCGGAGAATAAATGAGGCATCTGTAGGTTTCTATAATTAGTCCCAAAGAAAGTATAAGCCAAAGAAATACACAAATTTATACATGCAAAGCTTGAAGCATGGCGGAATCATACTTACAAAGCTTGTGACGAAAATTGATGAAGAAAAATCCTTGAGTCTTCAAGGTAGAAACTTTCGGCCAAGAGCATAAAGGGAGAGAAGCTTCAAGTCTTCAAGTGTTCCAAGCAAAAATGGAGAAATGAAAAACAATTTTTCTGCCTTGTGGAAGCTCACGGCGTGAGCAAGAAGAAGAAGAGGGAGAGAGGCTTTTGGTTTTCTTTTTCACTTTTATTGTTTCAAAAACGTGAAATGATGATAAGAATAACAATTACCAAAAATTTGGTAAAAAACCCTTCAAAAACCGTGAAAAGGTTTTCCCTCCCAAAAGCCATTAAATGGCCTCACCAACTTACATTGAGAATAGTGACAATGTATCATCCCATAAAGGTGACTAGATACATCCATCAACTAGTCATGTCAAGTGATGAGACTTCGCGATGTGATTTGCGGGTCCCACTCGTTTCAAAATACGAATGTGTCCGCAAACACTTTCGGGCTCGGTTTCGCTAATTCCGAATTAACGAATTTACGTCGCGACGTGAATTAAATAATTACGCCTAGCGAAATTACTATTCACATCGCTAATGAATTAATTCTAAATTAATTCGTTTGCCCGAATTAAAATCCGATTTTAATTCCGCGTCGAAATCTAATTTCGTTTAATATATCGAATATATTATTTTATCGATTAATTCCAAATTAATCGTTCTCTCTCCTAATTAGGCATTTTATCCAAGATAAAGTTTCTCCGTAATTAATCCAAGATTAATAAAGTTCGAATCAAACATCATAGGTGAATCTTCAGGAAGCGACCCAAGAGATCTCCGGATATGTTGGCAGTAAATACGGTCGATGGATAATCCAAACACGTACGTACCTCGTACTACTTTTTTACCGATTTACAAGACAAGGTTGGCTTCTAGCAAAGCGCCATGCCTACCCAATTCTCCAGAAATATTATTATTGGAATATTAGATCTTTATAGAGCGTAGTATACCGTAGTATCGCGTACATCGATCCAGTATCGGACGATCACATGTTAGGCCTGGGGCTGGAATGTGTCTGCCCCGTACGAAACATATATCGGACATCAAACAACTAGTCTCTTTAAATCGGACAATCCTGACCTAGTCATATTGTCCCGACGGTTGCAACCTTTTATAGAGTACTAGTTCTGTATCCAGTGTGATCATCATCTCCATATGTCTGAAGTGATACTTCCATCTTGACATCACATCCAGTACACTACGATTCCCGATAAACCCAGAAGAGGCGTACACAGAACCGGTTAAAGCCCCGAACCACCAAAACCAAAGTTTACCGATTGTCGCAAGTACTAGCGATGCAAGTCTTAGGTTAAGACCATATACACCTACCCTGATGCGGCCTCCCATAGACACGCAGACATACTACCAATGGGATTCCGCGGGGTCTATCCAGCGAAGCTGTTTTCCGTACCATCGGTAAAACACAACCTCCTATCGCACTTGCATAAGTATCCAATACTTAAATATATGAGAACTATGCCGTTGTGCCATCACAACTCGCACAAGTGCAATACTAGTCTATTCCGCATTATCGATGTCCGATCTCGATAATACTCCGACTAGGGATATTTAATGATTAAACCTTTTCTATTGATACTGTCTCATATCATCTCAATACGGAACTAATCATATGGACTTTTGCCATTAATATATCAAAGTAAATAATTTTACAAAACTGCAAAAGGCAATTTCATTATCACATAGTTGATTTTGTACAATAATACAATATCATTTACAAAACAGTGACGCTATGGGTCATAATGTCTAACAGCATCACCCGATACGAGACATCGAGAATAATTTAAGGCCGCACTACACCCCTCGGAAAGGCTAACCTTAAACTCTTTGGGTTCGAAATGGTCTCCTACCGATGCTAGTATAATATTCATGCTTAAAAGAGGTGTCTCTGACTGGCGTAATCACACGCGTATAACGCAAGCGCACGTATCGTTCAAGTAGTATAAAAAGTATTGATCCCACGAGGACTTAATACCTAATCTATTAATTGTATGAGGTCAAATGATTACTAGTATCTAACAGGTTGATTGATTGATTTGAAATGGTGAAGATTTTGAATTTAAAAACAAGTAAATAAAATTGCACGAAAGTAGGTGTAAGAAAATTCAATATTAAGAAACTATCTAGGGTTGTGAATCTTTCTAATATCTTTTAAAAGATGAAGTGGTTATTTCATGTTTGTGTAATATATCGGTTTACTAACCTGGAACACTAAATTATGTGAAAGCCTCTGTCGATGGTCAGACGCAAATACCCAATATAACCCAATTGAACCATATGTCTATGTCAACTAAATTACCTAGATTCATTAAGTTTAAGTTCCAATTATGGCTACCCCCTCCCGACATGTATATGTCTATCCTGTAAGGAAACCATTAAAGGGTTATCTATCCTCAAGGAAGATCGTGGGCTATTAAGTCTAAGGCTGAAACCTAAAATTCCTTTTTTAAGTTTATTTTAGATTTACCAGATCAATCTTATTAGTGGCCAATTAACAAAACGCATTAAGCTTAAGACTTAATAAATAAACCTTTAAATTACCCAAACTATAAAATAACCCTTTATAAACCGGTGATATTAAAATTCATCACAACCTTAGATAACTAACTTAGTTATGACACATAACTAGGGCGAGTAAAAACTTAAAAATAAAAGACATAAATTACAATGCTGAAAAGTAAATGCGGTAAAATAAATACTGAAAAGTAAAATTACAATAAACTAAAATGCTAAGGTAAAAGGATCTACTTATACTACTACTAATTTAGATATCTCCCTTAATATAATAATTAACTTGTGATGATATTACCAACCAGCCATATAGGCGGTAACCTGATTAAGTCAAATTAAGTCCGACCAGCCATATAGGCGGTATCAAAATTTGTCCATAAACCTGCCATATAGGCGGTAAGAAAGTTTAATTACCAACAGACCAATCTGGCGGTATCCTTGTATAGTCAGGTTTAAACCAGTTTAAAATGAATTACCAACCGACCAATATAGCGGTATCTTTATTAAGTCAAGTTTTAAATAGTGAATATATTATAAATAAGGGAGATTAATCTAAATAACAATAGTAAAAGAATTACCTTCACCCTAGCAGGGGAAGTTAACTCCTCATGGTTGAATAGTAAAAATTATAAAAGTAAAGAAAGTAAATTACTATTATTATTACAAAAGTAAATTACTATTACATAACGTAATTAAAATTAATTACAAAACTGAAATTAAAAAGAAACTAGGTAGAACACTCTCTATTTACATTAGAGAATTCAGAGAGGAATGTACATCTGAAACTGAAATTTCAAGCTCTATTTATAGGCATCAATAAGCCCCACGCGTCGCGATGCGCAAGTTTCTTTTTGCGTCGCGACGCGCTGATGTGTCGCTCTCTGATTCGTCGGCTTCAGATTCTTATCTGCCATGTGGCATTATGGATAAGGTGATAAGGTGACACGAGGCAAGGCGGCTGGCAACTCAATGATTATGCTGACGTGGGGATGACGTGGCGATAGTGATTGTCGGCACCATAGAATTGCGACACGTGGCATGCTGTGATTAGATGATGATGATGTGGCAGTGATGTGGCACGTTGACTCGGTCAACTGGTGATGTGGACGATGACATGGCTGACACGTGGCGACACATGGCGATGGCGAAGTTAAACTTCTCAGATTATGACATGTGGACCCGGCGCACGTTAGGCTGAGTCGCGACGCGCCAATTTACAATTTTGCCCTTTTGTGTCCTTTTTCACTGTTTTGGTCCCAAATCACTTCCAGAGAGTCCTGAAACTTTATTTATCTACAAAATAACACAAAATACATCAAAATATTCACAAAACTCAAGAAACTATACAAAATATTAGGTCAAATGAGTGGAAAATAGTGATACATTTACCACTCATCAGTCCCAATATCTTATAATGCAAGATAACGCAAGCATGATAAAAGTAATAAGTAAAGTAAATATCCATAAGTTATTACAGCACTGGTAAAATGATAATAAAATAAAATATCGTATACATGTTTAGAAATTATTAAAGCAATGATGAAGTACTAATCAAATGGATAAGAAAAAATTTTGTCCGTCCTGGGTTTTGATAGAATATATTGGGGTACTTGATGTCTGGATATTTTAATCATGTTCGGTCGGACTTAATGTAAATCTGGTCGGAGGTACTATATGGAACAAGAATCTCAGAAGCATGCAAATAACAGATATAACAACAACAAATCATAACATGCTTAAACCATAAACTAAAAAGAACAGAATCATATATAGTCATAATAGTAACGAGACGATAGATACATAATTACAAAAGCAGAAACATGATAGAGACGTGCATAAATATTAGTAAATTAGTAGCACATACATATCAGTAATAAAGTAACGGATAAAAGACAACAATGGAATAATACTAAAAAAAAGACGTAGTAATAGAATAACTTAATAATAGCAGGATAATAAAAGGTGGTAATAAACTGAAGAAAGCCGTCAACGCGGCCTGATGTGTGTATAGTCGACTGGATATGTATGCATGTTCATTCGGACGTGATGAATGTCCAGTCGGAGATACTGTGTTAATATAGAAACTCCAAAGATATGACAGTGAAAGAGGCTGCCCTTAGGTCATACTTCTAGATTTTATTTGGCTTGAAAACACTTATGAAGACCAGGATGTTGCTTAGATGCTTGTTTGAAATGGGGAAGCTCTCAAGAACTTATGGTTTGCTCACTGATTTCTTTCTTTCTCTCTCTATAATTTTTAGGGTTTCAGCGTATCAGTATTTCAGTGTATAGAATGATCAAAGGTTGTGAATGAATATGGCTTAGGCACTAATTTATAGTGTCTGGACTGAGGCCAAAGATGGGAAGGGGAGACAAAATCCATTTTGTCTCTAGTGATTGCTAATCTGCATCGTCAGTTACAGTTCGATTCGTATCCGACCAGATGTATATCTTTGATATATGTCCAGCCAGACATAATCAGGTCCATGATTTCAGTAACTGAAGATCTGCGCACTCAATAACAGCTCAACACATGTCTGGCTGGACATGTATTTTAAATTTTATCTCCAACCGGACATTTATTTTGAATTACATGTCCAGCTGGACATTAATCAGATCTCGTGCTTGTAGGGATTGACAATCAGCTCATTCATTGACAATTTTTCTATGTTTGAACGGATATAGGGTTTCAGGTGTATGTTTGGCCGGTCTTTCTTGGTCTAAGAGAAGGTAGGCTGGACATAGGTGATAATTATGATTTATACCCACTTATTTATACATTCTTGTCTTATTATTTTATTAGGTTTCATGTCATTTTAAGTGTTTTATAGTTTGTTTTATATTTTATTGAAATGAAGCATTAGAGCATGGATCTTTAGGCAATTATATGTGTTTTGGGATCTTAAGGATGCAAAGGAAGCACACAGGGAAGAAAAATATATGAAAACAAGTCATCCTCACAGGGAAAATAGCATCACGATGCCACCATACATGAAGAAAACATAATTGTGACTGGAGAAGCTGGCGTCACTATGCCCTTCCTTCCATCATTACGCCCCGGACACTTTTCAGACTTTTAAAGAATCAGTTTTCTACGAGTAGGAGGACTCCAAGACTTCCCTATAAATACATAAGTGTGTTCAAAATCCTAAAGGGGCAAGGAGACACAACAAGAGAGCTAAAAAAAACATATAATTTAGAGAGATCCAAAGAGGAAGATTGAAGAGCAAGAAGAGGAGACGAAGTCGGTGACGTCCGAAGACGAAGAGATTCGATTAATGTTTTATCTTCTAGTTTATTTCTTCAAACTCTTATGATGTCCAATATATTCTTGACTCAGATTTCATTGTTCTTTTATTTAGTCATGAACTAATTTTATTATTCTAGAGTATGATATAGCATATGCTTGAACCTATGTGTTTGATTATCAATTAACTATTATGAAGTTTTAAATTAGTTTATTTATATTTTCTTATGTTTAATGCTTCTGATTTGTTGGCCACAAATTAGATGAATCCATGTTTAGAATTTATCACTCGGGAGATGGGAATTTGAAGAGGATCTAGAAAATATAACCTATGAATTTTATAGGCCTATAATTCATTTGAAGTCGTTAACAAAGAATCACATAGCGTAATAAGTTGATAATTACTAGATTTATATCGAGATATCCAAATCAGTACTTAATAATATTTTCCATTGGCACTCGAGAGAGTGAGTAGAATAATTTAGGATTATTGGCTTATAAACTAAGAAATTGAGTAATAATTTATTGGCATAGTAAATACATATGGGATAGATAGGTGAAATCAGACTCTAAAATTTATCTCATCCTGGTCTTTTTTTACTTAAACGTTTTGACTTCTCACGTATTCAGTTTTAACTTTTAATATAGTTTAATTTAAATTGCGTTCTAAATAATGTTAAGTTTATAATTATAGTATTTAGTGTAAATTTTATTTCAATCCCTATGGCTTCGACACTCTTACTTATCTTTCACTAAAACTTGACACCGTATACTTACGGTACGATAATTTCGCAATAAGTTTTTAGCACCATTATCGAGGATTATTTAATCTTATTCACATTAATATTATTACCAAGTAACTTTAACTTTAATTTAGATTTTTTAATTTTTAGTTTATCACCTCGTTCTTTTTTTATATGCTTCAGTGAATGCGAAGATCCACAAGTCTCAAATCGCTGCTATTTGATCCTGAAATAGAGAGAATAACGAGGATACTAAGGAAATAAAATAGGATTGAATAAGAAGCAATGGCGGTTGACAACAGAGAGAACAACTCGCGCTAGGTGGCAATTCGAGATCACTTTAAGCGAGTCATTGATGATAATTATTCTGGGATTACACACCAACCAATCAATGCCAATAATTTTAAGCTGAAACCTGCACTGATCAATATGGTACAACAGAACTAGTTTGGTGGTTCAACTGTAGAGGATCCTAACATTCACTTAAGGATGTTCTTAGAGATGGCGGATATCATTAAGATGTATGGCGTGAATGTAGAGACCATCAGACTGTGCTTGTTCCCATTCTCTTTATGGGACAAAACGAGGGGTTGGCTGCAATCTATACCAATAGGGACCATCATTACATGAGAGGACATGGCCACATTATTTCTTGAGAAGTTCTTTCCACCTATTAAATCAGCCCAACTAAGAACTGAGATCAGCATATTTAAGTAGTTGGAGACGATCGAGAACCTGTATGAGGCATGTGATCGCTTTAAAGATCTTCTCATGAGATGTCCATAATATAATTATGAAGACTGTGTCCCGATTCAGCTATTTTATAATATGTTGAATGGTTTGAATAGGACTATGGTTGATACAGTTGTTGGAGGAACCTTGTTCAAGAAAACTGTTAAAGATGATTATCATAATATGAGGAGATGGCCGTTAACACTTTCGAACGGCCAAGTAAACACTGGATGATGACTAAGGTGGCCGGTATACATGAGACCTATTGTTTCAATTCAAGCTCAAGTGTCATCCCTCGCGACTTATACAACTGCACTAAATAATTATAGGGCCCAACCATCTATTGAAACTGATGCTGCTGCTAATAGAATGATCTTACAAGACGGAGGAGCAAGTTTTGAGCAAGTCTAGTATGTGAACAATCAGAACTTCAACAATTATAGAGATAATCATATGCCTAACTATTATCATCTGAACTTGTTATATGCGAACACAGAGAGTGCCTTGCAATCTCCTCCTGGCTTCAACAATCAAAGAGCTGAGCAGAAACCATCCTTAGAAGACCTTATGAGCACATTTATTGCTACAAATTCAGAGAGTTTTGAGAAGAATAAGTTACGGCTGAACAATATTGAAACACACATGGGCAATATAGGGCAACAATGAAGTCCTTAGAAGTACCAATAGGTCAACTTGCTTCTTCCATAGCTAATCAATAGAAAGTGGCATTTTCTAGCATACCGAGGTCAACCCTAAGGAGCAGTGTCTGGCCATTACCCTCGGGAGTGGGAAAGAGATTAGAGATACCTATAAGTACTAAGGCATTCAAGAAAAATAAGCGGCATTTCTAGAGGAAAAAATAATAAAATAAGATAACAGTGCATCAGCTCATTCATATAAGCCACTCTCATCTCGAAGATATCTATGCCATATCCTTAACGCTTTCAAAAGAAGAAGTTGGATGCTCAGTTACAAAATTTTTTGACATCTTTAAAAATATACATATTAACATCCCTTTAGCAGACGCGTTAGAATAAATGCCTAACTATGTGAACTTTATTGAGGAGATGATGTCCAAAAAGAGGAAGCTGGCTGATTTTGAAACAGTAGCACTCACAGATGAGTGTAGTGCCATCATACATAAGAAGTTCCCTCCAAACCTGAAGGATCATGACAGCTTTACCATACCGTGCACTATTGGAAATTGATATTTTGATAAGGTGTTATACAAATCTTATGCCCTTATCCATCTACAAACAATTGGGCCTAAGGGAGGCGAAACCAAACATCGTCATATTACAGCTAGCTGATAGATCCATCACCTACCAATAAGGAATAGTAGATGACGTGTTGGTTAAGGTGGATAAATTCTACTTCTCTATTGACTTTCTTGTCCTTGATATGGAGGAGGATCATGTAGTCCCAATCATCATTGGGAAACATTTATTGGCAATAGGCAGATCGATTATTGATGTACAGAAATGTGAACTGATAATGCCAGTGAAGAACCAAGAAGTCACATTTAGTTTTTTCAAAGTCATGCCGAGTCCTCAAGGTGATGGAGAATGTCATAGGATAGACATTGTAGAGAGTGGAGTTGCAATGGACAATGACCATGTGTTAGATGCGTCTCCATGTATTCAAGCCAACATGCAGGGTGAACCAATAGTCAAGCAACCAACGAACAAAGTGAAGCCAGGCAAAGAAGATCATCCGCAGCTATAACTGAAATCGATCCCAAAACTTCGCAAAAATAGGAATTCAAGAGTCAATGCTCCCTTGAAGATGATCCATTGAAAGATAAAAAAGAGGTCGAGCCAATTTTACCGTATGTGCAGTCCAAAATTTAAAATTGGGGGAAATGTACAGATTCTGACCCAAGTGTGGAGCCAATAATTGAATGATGAGCGAAAAATATATCAATATTTACCGCCCCTTTTACTTAATATTTTGTTTAGTTTCTCGGGTTTGATGAACATTTTGATGTGTTTTAGTTTATTTTGCAGATAAAATAATATTGGGACTCAATTAAATCATTTAGGATGAAATGTGGGTCAAATAAGGGAAAAAATTGGACTTGACATTTTAATTTTGGAGTTTGGAAACTTGAAAGGGCGTTCCAACGAAGTGCAGTTTCGGAAATTCCAATTTTGCGCAACTGTCGTAGTTTAGGCATAACTTTTTACTCTGATATCAGATTGAGTGGATTCAAGTTCCAGATTAAATAAGACTCAAAGATCTACAACTTTTAAGAAAAAAATAATTTCTAATTCTGAATATTTCATGACCGAAATTGATGAAACATCCGGAAGTGTGTTATGTGTAATTATTAAAGTCATTTTCAAAGTAAAAAAAATAAATAAATAAATAAATAATAAAAATAGTCAAGCTCCCACCGAACATGATAGAAATTAATAATGGATTTGTTGGAGCAATTAGTGGAGCAATTAGTGGAGGATTTGGTGGAGCATTTGGTGGATGATTTGATGGAGGCAAAATTTTGCCTATAAATACCAAGTCATTTCATTTGTAAATTCATACTTTCTTCTTTGAAATTCCTTAAGAATAACTAAGAAGATTGTATCTTGTTTGTTTATTTACAGCTTTCAGTAATTAATTTTCACTTCCGCACTTTCTTTTCTTTACTTTTCAGTCTTTACTTTCCGTAATTTACTTTTATTCACAGTATTTTCCTTTCTTTACATTTCAGTTTTTTTACTTTTTACGGAATGAAGAGGTAAATCCCCTTTGTTGGGGTAAAAGGTAAAGCTTTTATTATTGCTATTAAGATTAATCTCCCTTAATTATAATATAATAACTATTTAAAACCTGACTTAACGATGATACCGCCATATTGGTCGGTTGGTAATTAATTATAAATTGGTTTTAACCTAACTAAGCATGGATACCGCCTGGTTGGTCGGTTGGTAATTAATTAATAATTTGACCTAATCAGGATATCGCCTATATGGCTGGTTGGTAATTATCACGCAAAGTTAATATATTATATTAAGGGAGCTATCTAAAATAGTAGTAATAAAAGTGGATCTTCTAACCCCCAGCATTTTCTTTTATTGTACTTTAACTTAATTTACTTTTCAGCAATTTACTTTTCAGTAATTTACTTTCAGTAATTTACCTTTCAGCAATTTACTTTTCAGCAATTTACTTTTCCGCAATTTACTTTTCCATAATTTACTTTTCAGTATTTACTTTTTAGCATTTTACTTTTCAGCATTTAATTTTCAGTCATTTACTTTTCAATATTTAATTTCCAGCAATTTACTTTATGTCTTTTCTTTTATTTAAGTTTTTACTACCCGTAAATATGTGTCGTAACTAATTCAGTTATCTGGGGTTGTGATGAAGTCTAATATCACCGATTTATAAGGGGTTAAATTATGGTTTGGGTAATATAAAGGTTTATTTATTGAGCCTTAATCTTAATGCGTCTTGTTAACTGGCCATTAATAAGATTGAATTGGTAAACTTAAAATGAACTTAGGTTAAAGACCTTAGACTCAATAGCCCACGATCTTCCTTGAGGATAGATAATCCTTTAATAGATTTCCTTACAGGATAGGAATATACCTGTCGGACGGGGGTAGCCATAATTAGAACTTAATCTTAATGAATTCAGATAACTTAATTGACATAGGAATATGATTATCCGGGTTACACTGGGTATTTGTATCTGACCATCAGAAGAGGGTTTTATATAATTTAATATTCCAGGTTAATAAATCGATATATTACACAACCATAAGATAACCACTTCATCTTTAAAAATGATATTGGAAAGATTCACAACCCTGGATAGTTTTATAAAATTGAATTTTCCTAAATCTACTTTCAAGTAATTTCATTTACTTGTTTTAAGTTTAAAGTCACCATCCAATCAATAACCAATCCATTAGATACTCGTAAAAATTTGTCTTCATAAATTAATAACAAAAGGTTTTAAGTCCTCGTGGGATCGATAATTTTTATACTACTTGAACGATACGTGCGCTTGCGTTATACGCGTGTGAAAATATCGGTCACTGAACCATTAAAAGACCATGAGAGACCTTCCATAGTTACTCTGCCGTAGCCGGCCAAGCCGTACTTTTCATGTCATAATCACTGATGGATAACAAAGAAGAAAGCACATGAAACGATTTGGTCTATTATATTGAAGCTACCATGACTACTTGGGTGGTTACGTCTGGCTGAAGACGTTAAACTTAGCATAGCAGTGAGGCAACCCAAGAATTTATTTTTTATTTATTTTCTTTACTTTAGTTTTATTTTATTGTGTGTTGTTTGCGTTTTTATTAGTTTGCATGTGTATATATGCATGTACTAGCGCAACCAACACAGCCTGTGCAACCAAATTCCGACCAGCATGAGCCTGATCAACTTCATGCATGTTAATGTTGTTTCTTACTCTTACATTGAGGACAATGAAAGTTTTAAGTTTGGGGGTTTGTGTATCGTAGTGATAATTCCTACTATTTTTAATAGTTCCTCCTAATTTTTTTAAAAAATGTTTTTTTTTAAAAAATTAGTTCTATGTAGTAAAGTATAATTCAAATGATGAGTTTGTTTGCTCTAGGGTGAAATCTTAGAAACGATTGTTGGATAATATGACCCATAGCGTCACTATTTGCACAAATCATTGTGTTGTTGTAGCAAATTAACTATGTAATAAGGAAATTGCACTCTCATCATTTGTGATTAGATCACCATAGATATATAAATGAAGAGAGGTCCCTATGATTAGTTCCTGGATTGAGATGATATGAGACAGTATCAGTCCACGAAGGATTAATCATTAAATATCCCTAGCCAGTATTATCGAGACTGGACATCGATAATGCGGAATAGGCTAGTATTGCACTTGTGCGCGTTGTGAGGGCACAACGACATAGTTCTCATATATATAAGTATTGGATACTTATGCAAGTGCGATAGGAGGTCGTGTTTCACCGATGGTACGGGAAACAGCTTCGCTCTGGATAG
Source organism: Zanthoxylum bungeanum (assembly GCA_019454045.1). NCBI lineage: Eukaryota > Viridiplantae > Streptophyta > Magnoliopsida > Sapindales > Rutaceae > Zanthoxylum > Zanthoxylum bungeanum. The sequence goes on from SKCR01018909.1 coordinate 41,944, forward strand.
ACCCCTCGGAATCCCATTGGTATTATGACGATGTGTCTATGGGAGGCCGAAATCAAGGTAGGTGTGTATAGTCTTAACCTGAGACTTACATCGCTAATGCTTACGACAATCGATATACTTTAGTTGAGGTCGTCTAGGACTGTAACCGGTTCTGTGTACCAATGCCGGGTATATTGAGAATCGTAGTGTATTGGATGTGATGTCAAGACGGAAGTGTCACTCCAGTCATAATGGAGATGATGTCACGCAGGATACGGTATTAGTGCTCTTAAAGTGATGCGCATCCAATCGTGATATTATGACCAGGTCATGAATATCCGATTATAGAGACTAGTTACCAGACATCCGATATGTGTTTCGGACGGGGCAGACACTTATCCAGCCCCAGCCCTAGCACGTGACTATCCGATACTGGGCCGATATGCACAATACATTAGTATACTACGCTTGATACAGATCTTAATATTCTTAAATGGATATGTCGGAGAATTGGGTAGACTTGGTGCTTTGCTAGGAGTCGACCTTGTCTCGTAAATCGGTAGAACGTAGTACTTGGTACGTACGTGATTCGGATACTCCGACGACCGTATTTACTGCCAGATTATCCGGGGATCTCATGGGTCGCTTCCCGATAATCCACCGATGACGCACAACTCGCACTCTTGAATAATCTGGGATTATACAGAAGAGAGAGAAAATTAATCTAGGATTAATAACGGAGATATTTTATCCGGGATAAAATGTCGTCTAAAGAGAGAGAAAGATTAATTCGGAATTAATCGATGTATTAATATATTCGATATATTAGACGAAATTAGATTTCGACGCGGAATTAAAATCAGATTTTAATTCGGGCAAACGAGTTAATTTAGAATTAATTCGTTAGCGACGTAAATAATAATTTCGCCAGGCGCAATTATTTATTTAAATTCGATTGAATTAACGTCGCGACGTAAGCTCGGTATTTCGGAAATATCGAACCCGAACGCGTGAGTGCACGTGGGCCACTTTCATTTGGAAACGTGTGGGGCCCACATGACACATGTCATTCTAATGCTTTGCATGTAGATTGTGTACATTGCACTCAATGTCATTGCATGGGTTTGAGTGTTTGACACTCTAAGCCATTGCATGTTTGTGTCATAATTTTATTATTAATTTAATGAAAATTATGCATAAATATAAATTGATTTTTGGTAAATCATTTTAATTCAACCAAAACTTCTTCTCTCTATTTTCTTTCTTCTCTCACGCCCAAATGATGAAATGCTCACTGGTTTTGAACCAGTTTGGGCGTGAACAAGGGAAGCCAAGAGTGGGTTTTCATGGTGAAAACCGCAAGTGCTAGCACACTACGAGTCTTGCGAAGGTGGTAGGGAGGTTCGACCATGAGGCGGGACTCATCCGATGGAGTTTGGAGCTTCGTTTTGAGACCCGAAACTGCCAAGACAGTGAGCATGGACTGGTTGCAGTAAGCTTACCAAGGCAGTGCGTTTTTGGGCATGATTCGACAAACAAATCGACATAACCGATCAATGTAAGTATTCCGCTATCTTCATTGGTGTATTCACGCATGTTTTCATGTCTTGTTTGATCTTGGGACCTTAGAAAAAACCAACAATGGCATCATGAGCTAATGTTGCAAGCATGAAATTTGTAGGGTTTAAAATTTGGGTAAATGTGATTTGAGCATGATTTGAATAAATTGCTTGTTTGAGTATGCTTATAACATGTTTGATTGCATTTTGGTTGGACCAATTTATTGAAAATTGATTTGGAATAATTTTCCCCAATTTATTCATGTTGGCCGAATGTGTAGGAGTCTTGGAGTTCTTGGAATTTTTCATTTTAAATTCATTGGATGAGTTATAATGATATAGAATGATGTTAATTTGAAGTCAATTTGATTGAATTTTGAATTGGACAAAAACCCCAAATTCCTTACCATGGCCGAATTGGATATGCCCTAATGTTGTCTTGGTAAATTTTGATTTTGATAATTGGATGTATTGGAAATCATTCGGGATATGTATTTAATGTCGATTGCGGATTAATTGGATTGAAACCGAATTGGACATGAAATCACTCCCTTGGCCGAGACCTTTAAGCATGTAGATGGGTTTGATTTTTCAATTTGTGTGTTGGACATATGATAATGAATCAAGCATGATTAATTGGACTAATATGGTGTTTTAGAAATGTTGATTTAGTTGATTGATCATGTAATACACTTTGGTAATTAAATTGGAAAATTGGATTTTTTGAATTTAATTATTTGGGCCTAATTTTGGAAATTGGATTTAAATGTTGTATTTGGGCCTATTGGGCTTGATTTATCAAGTTTGGTTTAGGCCAAATGGATTGGATCCAATTGGGCCCAAAACCTTAACCATAAAGCCCAATTGCGACTAATGAACCTTTAAAGTTCAATTGGGCCTAATGGGCCAAGATTGATTTATGGGCTTATGGGGTAAATCCCGGATTGGACTTTGGTTATCGGTTTGACCCGAGTTGACCAAAAGTCCACGCCTTAAGAAATCAATCAAAAGCCCATTGGACTTTAATTGAATTGACGTTGGACGTTAATCGGTCTTTGAGACGCGTTACTATTAGATTTGGAATTTAAATCGTAAAAGGTTTATTAAATAAAAGTGTAATATTTAATTTAGAATTGAATAGTGAATTAGTATTAAATACATATTAAATTAGATTTAATGATGTAGTTTAATTTAATTCATGAATTCGTACTTTAAGTACTTATTCGCAAAAACGAGTTTGACTCGAACAAAATCAAATCGTTGTTTGAACATTGGATGATCACTTAATTATCAGATTAATTAATTTGATTAGATTGATTGATAGCATGCTTATGTGTGTGAATACGTGGTTGTGTTGAATGAATAATGCATATCGGATGGATATTAGTCGGGTGGGCAATTTTAGAAATTGTTGTAATAAATTCGATTTATTAAATTGGACCTGCGTGTCCAGCCTTATCACCTTCTTTCTCTTTGTATTCTCTTCTCACCTATTCCCCTCTATGTATATGAGGTTTCTTTAGAAGTGTAGTGTAACGGGTAGAAGTGTACAAGTGCTAGCTTGAGTGAGAAAGGGAGAGATTTGATCTAGGATCAATGTGTTGGTATCCATCCGCATATCATTATTATTTTATTTCCTCGCTTTATTATGTATTTAGAATGCATGTTTAAGGGTGTATGATGATGAGACCTAACAAAGATAATTAAATTGGTAGCCAATTTGCACGCGAAAAACCCTCGTTAAAATATCAAGCGTTTATTTTCCTTCCATTGAGTGATTCTTACTCAAGATCCGAGATTGGCACGGGTTGTTGGCCAAAGTCAAGCCCTTGTCGTCAAAGATGTGTTTTAATCACGAGGCTTTGTTCCATATCGGTGTCGTGTCCAAGTTGTGGTTTGTTGGCCAAAGTCAAGACCACTTCTTGTCCATTGACATTGATTACGAAGCTTCCATGTCAATGGGTCCGCGCTTGACTGGGATCACTAGGTTTGTTGTGCCAAAGCAAGGCCTAGTTGATTAGAGGAAAAAGGTTAGGGTATACATTCGATGTATAGGCATATATAAGATATATGTTTGGGACTTGGATGTCCACCTACTGGATCTAGGAGTTGGATGAGATCCAATTGATCTTCGAGATCTACCTAGTTAATTATCATACAATTTGTTGGCCAAAGTCAAGATTGTGTGATATTTAACGGGATCCTAGCCCACTAGGAAACACGGTTTCCCGAGTACTCGACAGAGGGTTAGAGGCTCGACGAAAAATAGTGGGAGGCAAGTATTGAATTTGCAACATTCGTTCGAATACTCGCTAAACACGCTCATTTTATTTTACTCGTCATATTATTAAAAGTATTAGTTGGACTAATATTTTATGTTGTTTTAAATATATATATAGTTGGACTATATACAAACTCATTCAATATATAGTTGATTTTATAATTGGATTATAGTAATCAATATAATTGAATTAAAATGATAGTTGATATTATAATTGGATTATAGTAATCAATATTATAATTATAGTTGATTAAATAAATTGGATTATTGTAATCATTATAATAAATAGTACCTTATTAAAATTGATTAAATAGTTGGACTATTAAAATCAAGATAGAATTGAAAGGTTGAATATTTAAAATATATAATCCTTGGATTAAATGCTTTAAATGATTTAATTTTCAATTGGGAATTAATAATAGGTTAATTTATTTGATAAAATAACTTATTATGACTAAGCCCATAATTAAGCAAATAGTAGAGCATAAAGTCTTTGGAAGATTTATGTGATGATGACTTTAGTGCTTAATTAATATACTTATAATAAATCTATCTTTAGATTTAAAAGTATTAAAATTGCAATTAATAATTCTTGGAGAATTAATTGACTATTCTAGTGGAGAAAAGTCAAAGTTTGCAATTGGGCATGTAGCACAAGGTGCACATCATTTCGATATTCTAAAACCCAAGTGGTTTGTGAAATATTGAAAAGGATAATTGACATATCCCAAAGTGACTACCATTTGGATATGGAAGACACAAAGGAATTAAAGATAGGGCGAGGCTCTAACTTTAAAAATATTTGTCAAAGTTATGTTTACTACTAGTATTGAAATTGGATTTTAAATACTTAGTGTGGTACATAATATATATATGTATTGACGTTCAGAATCCGCTGTGAGCTGGATACTGGCTTCAAGCCGAGATTTCTCTGCGAATTGGAAACGGGACGAAAGTCGCTGTTTCGACCGTAGATACCTAAGTTTAGGAACTACCCTTTGGGTATGTACTTAAATTAGGAAATGTTATAATGTAACTAGTTTGACTAGAGACATTATCTCTATGTCAGTGTTTAATCCGATGCGGATAAAACCTTTATATTCTAGAACACTAAAGTGTTTCATTATATAAAGATGATACTGAGATAAATACATTGGATGTAAATAACAGAATTTATATTTTGAATATAAAGAAAAATCTCAAACATATAAAATGACAAATAAATAGCTCAAATTGATTTGATCAATGGAGACTTATTTGTGGCATTGTTGTCTAGGACACAATTAAACAAGACTCGTATATCCACCCTTTTTGAAGAGTGGGTACTAGGACTGATTTGACTATTCAAATAAGGTCTACGAATCTAGTTTATTAGGTTAAATACCTAAAATACTATTTACTTGGTAATAGTAAAAGGGCCACCGATCTGTTAGCCCTATTCATGGTGAAGTAAGTGGGCCCATATCTAGCTAGGCTAGATGTGAACATGAATATTTCGTGACCTTAACGGATGTGGCATCACGTTGTGGATATGTGTTTCTTTTGAAGAACACAGATTGGAAACTTTAGAGTTTCGACACGAAGTAGACAAACAGATCGGCTGTAGTATTATTCCGCCACGGTAAAACCGTAATGGAAAATACTTAAGCAGTAAGTTTCATACGTAAATGAAAGAGTACGGTATTCTTTCATATGAGGACTCCTCCCGAGACACGTCAGTTAGACGGTGTGTCCGAACTAAAACCGAATTTTGTTGGACATAATAAGGTTTATCACGAGTCGCTCTGAGCTACTATCTCCTTCAACCGGATATGTATTAACAGTGCAAAACTTATTTAGAATAAGGTTCCATATAAATCTGTTTGACAGATATCATATAGGATATGAACAGGGAAGAAACGGGGTTTCTCATTCCTGATAATTTGGGTATGCCAGGCATAGCGTTTGGATGATACCAAACTAAGGACCCAAATTGGATAAGTGCCAATATAGGTTATCCTAAGGGAAACCTTAAGTATAGTACTTGTAAATCCCACATGAGAACAATATAATTGTTGCTCACCATGCGGTTTTCCTGAGAGGAATACCGATATGCAGTGGTTAGTGGGAGGATAGTGATACTCGATGAAAATCGGAGTAATACTGTTCAAGGCACGAAGTCCTTAATGGAACACAAATAATTCATCTATGATGAATCTATACCATTAATCTTCAAATACACAAGAACTTCGTAGATCGGATAGAGTCAGAAAACAACCTAGGGTATGGGTTTCTGATCTCACCTCATAAAGATGTCAATCTTATGGTGGTGTACCATCCGACTACGTTATGAGGAAGTGATACGAGGTATCGACTCCCTGTTATGGCAAAGTGCCATGAGTCCGAAATGGATTCCATGTATAACAACTATGTTTGGATACTAGTTGTTGTACCACAAGGCGTTGTGTCTATGGTACATTAAACGTCTTCAAGGAAGACATACATGGAAGGCAACATACCAACGTGCAAACCTAAGGTTTTGACGGAAAGGTATCGTTATCAACATTGTGTTAATAACGGTTCATCCTTTTTACCTGTTGCCATGGTAAATCCATTTTGAAGATGCTTGTTGATAACTGTATATTTCATTTATGAAATATGTCAGTTACAAATCAAAATCGCTTTCCTGAAAAGGAAACCTTTTGGAGGATGTTTTCAACATCCTGACGATTTTGTATAACCGACAAACAGGTTTGCGGGTTATTCGATCCATGTTTGGATTGATGCAAGCATAAGGTTCTTGGAACTGTCGTTTTGAAATAATCATAATGGTTTATGATTTGACTCAAAACGAAATAATTCTTGTGTATATAAGGAGGTTAGTGGGAGAGCGCACTAACAGTGAAATTCCCATAAAGCTATTGTTGAAAGCTTGGCTTTCGATATAAATTCTCCGTAGAATTCTGAGAGTAACAACCTTTATTAGAGGAATAAAGATCTACTGGGATAGATTTGGAGTTGTTAACACTCTCTTGGAAATTGTACATTTAAAATGTACTTGTATTGGTGTCTCATACGCTTCGAGCATATGGAGTCACAATCGGGTCAATCCAAGTGATAGTCACTGGATTGAAGTTAAGAACATCTGTTAGTATCTCTGAGAACTAAAGATGCTATCTTAAACTATGGAGAAGGAGAACTTGAAGTGACTAGGATCACTGCTGCAAGTTTCCAAACAGTTAAATACTGTGGTACTATAATGTTTGAACAAACGGGACAGTGAGCTGGAAATCTTCCAAGCAAGATAACTGTTGCCGAATAAACAACAAATGCGGATTATTGCTGCAGCTGAGGCAGCAATAGAAGCCATTTGGATCAAAAATAAATCTAATTAGATTAGATATAGTTCTGTTAGCAGCTGAGCTAGGCGTCAGCACAGGCTAAGGAATTAAAGGTCTCATCGACGATCCAGATATATACTTCTATATCATCTGATTCGTTCGGATCATACATCGTGGCGATGTGATGATCGTATAAATCGCGTCAAATGATAATCGAACAAATCCGCTGACGAAAACCTTTTCTCAGCAATTTGAGCGAACCTTACATAGTTCCAGTGTAGGACACTTGAGTGACTCGCTACGTGCCAAGTGGGAGATTGTTGGATAATATGACCCATAGCGTCACTATTTGCACAAATCATTATGTTGTTGTAGCAAATTAACTATGTAATAAGGAAATTGCACTCTCATCATTTGTGATTAGATCACCATAGATATATAAATGAAGAGAGGTCCCTATGATTAGTTCCTGGATTGAGATGATATGAGACAGTATCAGTCCACGAAGGATTAATCATTAAATATCCCTAGCCGTAGTATTATCGAGACTGGACATCGATAATGCGGAATAGGCTAGTATTGCACTTGTGCGCGTTGTGAGGGCACAACGACATAGTTCTCATATATATAAGTATTGGATACTTATGCAAGTGCGATAGGAGGTCGTGTTTCACCGATGGTACGGGAAACAGCTTCGCTCTGGATAGACCCCTCGGAATCCCATTGGTATTATGACGATGTGTCTATGGGAGGCCGAAATCAAGGTAGGTGTGTATAGTCTTAACCTGAGACTTACATCGCTAATGCTTACGACAATCGATATACTTTAGTTGAGGTCGTCTAGGACTGTAACCGGTTCTGTGTACGCCAATGCCGGGTATATTGAGAATCGTAGTGTATTGGATGTGATGTCAAGACGGAAGTGTCACTCCAGTCATAATGGAGATGATGTCACGCAGGATACGGTATTAGTGCTCTTAAAGTGATGCGCATCCAATCGTGATATTATGACCAGGTCATGAATATCCGATTATAGAGACTAGTTACCAGACATCCGATATGTGTTTCGGACGGGGCAGACACTTATCCAGCCCCAGCCCTAGCACGTGACTATCCGATACTGGGCCGATATGCACAATACATTAGTATACTACGCTTGATACAGATCTTAATATTCTTAAATGGATATGTCCGGAGAATTGGGTAGACTTGGTGCTTTGCTAGGAGTCGACCTTGTCTCGTAAATCGGTAGAACGTAGTACTTGGTACGTACGTGATTCGGATACTCCGACGACCGTATTTACTGCCAGATTATCCGGGGATCTCATGGGTCGCTTCCCGATAATCCACCGATGACGCACAACTCGCACTCTTGAATAATCTGGGATTATAAAGAAGAGAGAGAAAATTAATCTAGGATTAATAACGAGAGAGAGAAAGATTAATTCGGAATTAATCGATGTATTAATATATTCGATATATTAGACGAAATTAGATTTCGACGCGGAATTAAAATCAGATTTTAATTCGGGCAAACGAGTTAATTTAGAATTAATTCGTTAGCGACGTAAATAATAATTTCGCCAGGCGCAATTATTTATTTAAATTCGATTGAATTAACGTCGCGACGTAAGCTCGGTATTTCGGAAATATCGAACCCGAACGCGAGAGTGCACGTGGGCCCACTTTCATTTGGAAACGTGTGGGGCCCACATGACACATGTCATTCTAATGCTTTGCATGTAGATTGTGTACATTGCACTCAATGTCATTGCATGGAGTTTGAGTGTTTGACACTCTAAGCCATTGCATGTTATGTGTCATAATTTTATTATTAATTTAATGAAAATTATGACATAAATATAAATTGATTTTTGGTAAATCATTTTAATTCAACACAAAACTTCTTCTCTCTTATTTTTCTTTCTTCTCTCACGCCCAAATGATGAAATGCTCACTGGTTTTGAACCAGTTTGGGCGTGAACAAGGGAAGCCAAGAGTTGGTTTTCATGGTGAAAACCGCAAGTGCTAGCACACTACGAGTCTTGCGAAGGTGGTAGGGAGGTTCGACCATGAGGCGGGACTCATCCGATGGAGTTTGGAGCTTCGTTTTGAGACCCGAAACTGCCAAGACAGTGAGCATGGACTGGTTGCAGTAAGCTTACCAAGGCAGTGCGTTTTTGGGCATGATTCGACAAACAAATCGACATAACCGATCAATGTAAGTATTCCGCTATCTTCATTGGTGTATTCACGCATGTTTTCATGTCTTGTTTGATCTTGGGACCTTAGAAAAAACCAACAACGATAAGTGTCCAATTGATTTAGATTAGACTCATAAGCACCTAAAATCAGCTTTTAGCAATTAGAGCCTAGATAGTTGACAAGGTGACTAGTGAAGAAATTATTTGAATATGAATGACTGTTTGCTTAGATATATATCTCTGTTGTAATTATTTATGATATATGGTATAACCATAGCAGAAAGAAAAATGAAGAGATAGATCTTTTGGAAAAAAAAAGCGGAAAAGAAAAATACTTTGAATAAAAAGAGATAAACCACATATAACTGATAAACGTGAAGCTATCATCATGGGCGAGTGTTAGGACCACCATGAGGAGAAATTCTACCTTAAAGGATATGTGAGTCAAAAGATTATGAAAAAGAGAAACAATATCATATTGAGTTTAATGAGCAAATAAAAAACATTATTTTTAAATATCTAGGTTAGTTTGACCCATCAGATTCCAATTTTTGAGATCAAATCATTGAGTTGGCTACTTATGAATCAAGTTGTGACCAAAACTTTACACATACACATATACTGTGAGTCTGATTCAGATAATTTATTCAAAAATTTTGATTTAAGTTGCATTGAGTACTTTGAAGGTTCTCTTATTTCACTGGTAGACATTTTTATAGGACAATATTATGTACAACTATCGAGACTGTTTTATATGTTTTATTATTTTTGCATGATTGCATGTGCATGTTAAAAGACGTTTGTGGGTTATCGTTGATGTAAGCCTCACGAGACTATAACTCGTTCACTAGGGTCGCCTATGAGTTTAAGGGTTTGTTGCATACGCTAAATGCAATTGTGATCCCTACGAAAGTGGCCTAGTTAATTTAGTTAATTTGTGTTTGTTTCTTTTATTTAGTTTTTATTTAGTATTTTCCTCGGGACTAGCAAAATCTTAAGCTTAGGGGTTTTGATAAGTGTGATTTATAACCACTTATTCATACATTCTTAGCTTATTATTTTTTTAGGTTTCGTGTCATTTTACGTGTTTTGTAATTTATTTTATGTTTTGTTGATAAAAATCGTTGAAGCATGGATCTTGATGAAAATATACGTGTTTTGGGAGCTTAATGATGCAAATGAAGCACGTATGGAAGGAAAATACGCGAAAACAAGTCATCCTGGCAAGGAATCTGGCATCGCGATGCCGGATGATTTTGAGACTTTTAAGGATTCAGTTTTCTACAAGCAGAAAGACTCCAAGACTTCCCTATAAATACATAAGTGCATCCAAAACCCTAAAGGGGACAAGAAGACATAACAAGAGAGCTAAAAACACATAATTTAGAGAGATCCAATGAGGAAGATTGAAGATAAACAAGACGTCTGAAGAGGAAGAGATTCGATTTAGGTTTTATCTTATAGTTCTTTCTTCAAACTCTTATGATGTTCAATATGTTCTTTACTTAGATTTCATTGTTCTTTTATTTAGTCATGAACTAATTTTATTATTCTAGATGATGATGTAGCCTATACTTGAATAGGGATGAGCACCGGTTCCGGTACTACCCGAAACCTATTGGAACCTGACCAATTTTCCAAGTTTGGAATCAGAATCGGTTGCAACCAGTCCGGTTCCGATTCCGAATTAAAGGAACCGATTTTAACCAGTCTGGTTCCGATTCTAAATTGTTCGGAATCGAAACTGGAATATAGAACCGGTTTCGGGAACTGAATTTAGAATTGATTTCTGAAATCGAATTTAGAACCGGCTTCTGGAACCGAATTTATAACCGGTTATAGAACTGAATTTCTACTCAATTTGATACATAAATTTTTCTAGCAAACGACGTCGTTTTGATTAGGTATATAAACACCACTTTGACTGTTTGATACTCTCTTCTCTTCATTCTCTTCTCTCGCCACTCATTTTAACATAACCTTAGCAAGCGACCAAGCTTTTGTCCTTTCCTCTTCTCTCTTGCCATCGCTGAGCTCGACAGTTGACCGGCGTGATCACACACATATAACGCAAGTGCACGTATCGTTCAAGTAGTATAAAAATATCGATCCCACGAAGACTTAATTCCTATTTTTGTTATTAATTATTGATACTATTTATTTACAGGTATCTAATTAAGGGAGAAGAGAATGATTGCTTGATTGGTTGGTTGAATGTGGATTTACTAAATAATTAAATAAATAAAGACACAAAAGAAAATACAAAGGAAAATAAACAAAAGACACAAATATCTAGGGTTGTGATTCCACACAATATTATTCTAATAATGAATTGATTTTCTTATACATGTGTAATAAATCAGTTTGCTAACCTAGAACACGAAGATATGCATAAGCCTCTGTCGATGGTCAGATGCAAACACCCAAATAACCCAATTAATCATATGTCTATGTTAACCAGATTACATGAATTCATTAAGTTCAAGTTCCAATTATGGCTACCCACGCTCGACAAGTATATGTCTATCTTGGAAGGAAATCTGTTAAGGGTTATCTATCCTTAAGGGAGATCGTGAGCTATTGAATCTAAGGCTGAAACCTAAAATCACTTTTTCAAGTTCATTTTAAGTTTACTAAATCAATCTTATTGGTGATCAAGCAACAAGAAGCATTAAGCTTAAGATCCAATAAACAACTAAAGTATTACCTATAATATAATTAAATCAATTATTAAGCATGTTAATAATGTGTTTCATCACTTCTCTATAATAAAAATAAAATGATGGGGGTTAGGGAATCTACTTTTAGAAATCTCAAATTATTATAATATGGAAATTGTCATTGTTACACAATTAAGTTGAACCAGCCATAAAAACTGTTATTATTTATCCATAAATCAGCCATATAGGCGGTAATCATCTGTCACCTAAAGACCGACCTTATAAGCTGTGTCATATTATGTTACATAAATAAAACCAGACATTAAGGCGGAATCAACTTTTAATCCATATTATTAAATTATAATTTCCATATTATAAATTAAGTGAGATTAATCTACCTTTACTATTTCTAATTTAGAAATCTCCTTTATTATAATATATAAATTTGCATTATAATTACCAACCGACCATATAGGCGGTATCATGATTAAGTCGGATTTAATTAATTCCAACCGACCATAAAGGCATTATCCAATTTAGTCAGGTTAAAATCAATTTAATTAAGTCCAACCGAACAATAAGGCGGTATCCAATTAAGTCAGGTTTTAAGATAATTTATTTATTATAATTGAGGGGGATTAATCTAAATTATAATAGTAAAAAGCTTCACCCTTCCTCAGCAGTAAATTAACTACTTAACATAAAAGAAATAAAATAAAACTAATACTGAAAATAAAAGTGCATAATTAAAAGTATTGAAATTAAATAAATAAAAATGCTTAATTTAAATTACAAAAACTTAAACAAAAAAAAGATACAATCCTTAGTCCCCTATTAGGAACTCTATGAAGGTATGAATTTACAAATGGAATTGAGCTGAATTTATAGGCATCACTTGGTCCCACGCGTCGCGACGCGCATAACCTTACACGTCGCGACGCGCCGTTGATTTTGGACGCGTGGCACGGGCTTCGCGGATATGATGACATGTGGCTGTTGGCAGAATTATTATGTCGACGTCGCGACGCTGATGTTAGCATGATGCAAGCAATGACGCGTTTTCAATGATGAGTGTCGGCAGCATGTGATGGTGACATGTGTCCGGCACACGTTAGCAGATTTGCTGTGATGTTGAAATGTGGCAGGCACATGTTAACAAGTGCGCATGATAGCAAACTTCTCTTATTGTGACAAGTGTTCGGCACATTTTAGCAGCCTTCGGTGCATGTTAGAGGTCGCGACGTGGAGGTGCTACGTGTCGCGACGCCAAAAAGACTATGTTGCCCTTTTTGTCCGTTTTTCGTTGTTTTAGCCCCAAAATGCTTCCAGTAAGTCCCGAAACCTTATTTATCTATAAAATAACACAAAACACATCAAAACATTCATAAAAACCCAAGAAACTATACAAAATATTAGGTCAAATGAGTGGGAAATAGTGATATATTTACCACTCATCAATAGTCGCCACTGTTCAGGTAAGTGAGTGTTGGTTTTGAATCTGATTAATGATAATTTTACAACACTCAAATTACACTTGGGATAAATGTGTATTACAAAATCAAATTATATTAGATGAGCGGCTGATCTTTTAATATTTTGACCTCTTTTTTATAAACTGATTTTTTAATAATGAGTTATGCTCATTAGATTCCTAATATCGAAAATGAAAATGGAAGCAAATCAGGAAAAAAAAAACTTCATTATCCAATGATTTTATTTATTTGTTTAGAATGCAAAATGACTAAGAGACCTTTTATTGGAAAATGGATAAAAGTCAAAGAACTGCTTGAGCTAATACATTCAGACGTTTGCGGACCGATGAAGTAAAAATACGAGCTGGTTATGAATACTTCATCACTTTTATTGACGCTTATTCAAGATATGGGAATGTTTACCTAATGTAGCACAAGTCAGATACATTTGAAAAGTTCAAAGAGTATCGTGCTGAGGTTGAGAACCAGTTAGGTAAAAGTATCAAAATTCTATGATTGTATCATGAAGGAGAATGCCTTGATAGAGATTTCGAGGAATTCTTAGTTGAGCATGGAATTATTCCACAGCTCACAGTACCTGGAACACCACAATAAAATGATGTTGCAGAAATGAGAAATCGGACCCTACTAGACATTATAAGATCAATATTTAGCTATAGCACTCTACCTAGTTTTTTCTGGGGGTATGCGTTAGAAAAATTAATGTATATCCTGAATGTAGTTCATTATAAGTTTGTTCCTAAGACTCCCTTAGAGTTGTGGAATGGTTGTAAAGCTAGTTTGCGACATTTCCGCATATGGGGGTGTCCAGCACATGTGCTAAAGAACAAGACTACTAAGTTGGAGCCACGTTCACAGGTGTGCCTATTTGTAGGTTGTCCTAAGGAAACTATGGGTGGATTATTTTATAGTCCAGAAGATAATAAAGTATTTGTATCGAAAAATACTACAATTCTTGAGGAGCATTATATGAAAGAGTTCAAACCTCGAAGTAAAGTGTTAATTGAGAAGTTACTTGCTGGTAAGACTAGTATACCATTGTCAAATGTTGACAAAGACATAACACCTTTGACATCTGAAATTCAGATGCAAGTTTATTAGGATATCATACCACCTAGACTTAGTGGGAGGGTTGTGAGACAACTTGAATTCTATCTAGGAAATGGAGAGGTGCAAGTTGTTGCATCTTGTGATGGTATAAATGATCCACTGACCTATCATAGTGCATTGGAAAATACTGATAAAGAGGAATGACTCAAAGCCATGAACCTTGAGATGGAGTCTATGTACTCTAACTCAGTCTGGGAACTTGTAGACCAACCTGATGGAGTAAAACCCATAGGTTGCAAGTAGACCTACAAGAGAAAAAAATGAATAGATGGGAAAGTACAGACCTTCAAAGCTAGGTTAGTGGCAAAGGGTTATACCCAGAAAGAGAGAGTTGACTATGAATAGACTTTCTCTCCAGTAGCCATGCTAAAATCCATCCGAATTCTTCTTTCCATTTCCGTATATTATGACTATGAGATTTGGAAAATGGACGTCAAGACTGAATTCTTGAATGGCAATCTTGATGAGAGTATCTATATGGCATAACCAGAGGGGTTCATAACCCAAGGTCAAGAGCAAAAAGTTTGTAAGTTGCAAAGGTCCTCTTATTAGCTTAAGCAAACATCTAGATCTTGGAATATAAGGTTTGATACTACGATCAAATCTTATAACTTTCAGCAAAACATAGATGACCCTTGTGTCTACAAGTGCATTATTGATGGTAATGTGGTTTTCCTTGTGTTATATGTCGATGATATTTTACTCATTGAGAATGATGTAAGGATATTATCAGACGTGAAAATCTGGCTAGCTAAACAATTCCAAATGAAATATTTGGGAGAAGCATGTTATGTACTTGGGATCCAGATCATTCAGGATCACAAGAAATGACTGTTAGCAATGTCTTCAGCATCTTATATCGATAATATTCTTGTGCGATTTGGTATACAGAATTCTAAGAAAGGTAATTTACCTTTCAAGCATCAAATTCATTTGTCTAAGGAACAATCTCCTAAGACATCTCAAGGATTTGAGGAGATGAGACATATTCCATATGCTTCAGCAGTTGGAAGTCTTATGTATGCTATGTTATGCACAAGACCGGACATATGTTTTGTAGTGGGAGTAGTCAGTATGTATTAATCCAACCTGGGATTAGATCATTGGGTGGCAGTGAAACATAATCTTAAGTATCTTAGGAGAACGAGAAATTATATGCTTGTATATTCTAGTGAGGATGTGATCCTGAGAGGATATACTGACTCTAATTTTCAGACGGATGTCGATTCTAGGAAATCAACATATGGATCAGTATTCACCTTAGGTGGTGGGGCTATAGTATGGAGGAGCATAAAGCAATCTTTTATCGTTGACTCCACCATGGAGGCTGAATATGTAGCAGCTTGTGAAGCAGCTAAGGAAGCAGTCTGGCTCCGTAAGTTCTTACCAGATCTAGAAGTTGTTCCAAATATGGATAAACCACTCACACTTTATTTCGATAATAGTGGTGCAATGGCGAATTCCAAAGAACCAATAAGCCACAAGAGTAAGCATATTGAGAGAAAATATCACCTCATTAGGGAGATAGTGTAGAGAGAAGATGTCATTGTCACACAGATTCCATCCGCAGACAACCTGGCTGATCGTTTACAAAGACTTTATCGGCTAAAGTTTTTGAAGGTCACCTAAAGGGTTTAGGATTACATGACATGTCCCATTTGCTCTAGTTCAAGTGTGAGATTGTTGGGATATATGCCCTAGAGCTTCATATATTGTAAACAGAATTGATTATTGTAATAATAATAAATGCATTATTCATTTATCAAAGTTGTTTGATTTATATCGTATATTTTTCAATTCTCTTGTTTACTTTGATTACTCTTGTACCTTTAGACTTAGTGTATGTTTGATGCACAAGAGGATTTAAGTCTGAAGTTAGTAATCTTAATAGACCATAGAGAGCAAACAATAGGGTACTTTGTTTGTGGTTTATCTAAAGCTACGGTTCATTCTATACTTGTATGACGACCTTGATCTGAGATCATTCATGTAGTGACATAGGAATGGAGACACCTTGTATGATGAGATCATATAGGACTGGACTCAGTTAAATATGAATTTCCTTTAATATCCATTAACCGAAGAAATTCATTTTATCTAGTAGATGATTATATATGGATTCAATCTTAATCATGATTGTACTATGAACTCCTGCATGACAGGCTATGTCCTTTGATTTACTAAGGTGAGGTTGGTGTTGCATTCCCGGCCAATAACTACATATTTTGGAGATATGGTTTGGTGTGTAGCTGTGAACGTTTTACATAGATATGGAATTTACTCATTCTTATGAGAAGCAAAAGAATATCTCTTTTAAGAATTGATTCGGAACTTGAATAATTTGAGTGCTCAATTTTTCTATTACGAATAAAAAGTATTATATTCATAATTATTATGAATTAATTATTCATTATAGAATCAATGGTGCTTAAGAGACAAAATATTTAGAGGGTTTTAACTGACTAATGTCCCGTCTCTATTTATGAGATATTAGTGAAGAGATATATCCATATGTAATGACTATATCGATGGACACTGAAGTTGTTTAGCTTATATTTTCCATCTACGGTAACGAGAATTCAACTTCGAGTTTTTAGTGGAATAACGCGAAGTTAATAATTCGTAATATTTCATTAAGGAGTTTAAATAATATTTCGGGATTATTAGAGCTCGGAACCGTAGGTCCATTTAGTCTGTGTGCTAGCTCGATTAACTGTAGCAAACCTAACATAATTAGATTGTCTAATAATATGCTCACATTATATTTATATATTATTAATAAGATTAATAATATATTTTGTCACAAATGAAAACTATGTTAAATTAGTTTAACTTAATGTTTTCTAGAATTCTTTGATTATGAGATAATCAAATCATGATTACAAGATAATCAAGTTAGTAATAATTATGAGATAATTACTACATCATAATTAAGATAATTAAATCATTATTAAGATAATGATTTCTTATTAACCTTAGAGACATAGCCATATGGTTCACCATGCTCTCCATCTTATTATGTCTATTAGGAAATGGCTTGTATATATCTAATGGTTTTGTCATTAGTTAAAGACATTTTATGCTTTGTTATGGCCTTCACATTTATGTGTTTTCCATTAGATGCTTAATGGCAAAGGTGGATGGTTTTTGGATGGAATATTATATCTACTATCTCCACTCAATGGTAGAGTAATCTATTGAGAAAATTCAAGCTTTCACGCAAGTTTGAATAAGGTAGAGAGAAATACAAAATCCAGAATTTTTTCTTCAATAGTTGAGAAAAAAATTTAATTTCTCAAGTGTTGATAAGTGAAATAAAAACAAGGGTGAATTAGATACTTGATCTTCTTCATCATATTCTCTAAATTGTTTAGAGTTTGATTTTATACTTCTCTAAGAAGTTTAGAGTTCATCTTTGTGAGTGAAACCCACACTTTAGTTTGTTGGTTTCGAAACATAGCTTGGAATATCGGGTGTTTGATTCAAGCGTTGGACATCAAAGGAAACTCATATATATCAAATGAGCAAAATCCATTCTCCAAGAGTTGGAGGATTTCGGCTACAATAAAAGGAGAAGAGAAATAAAAATTTTAAAGGTCCATACCGGAGCCGGTACCCACATTTTCAACTTCTGTTGTACTAAGGAAAGCCATTTCCTACATTTCAAATTATCTAACTCACCACTTACAGTCTCTTTGTGTTCCAGGTGTATTCGGAGGAAAAGCTCGAGAGGATGGATACTGATGGTAGTCACTAGGGGTGTTGAGTCCACCAGGTCAAGTCAGAGATAGAGTCCAGTCATAGTCAGAATAAAGTCATGCATCAAACGTATGTATAGTAAAGTTTGTATGTGTAAGAGTTAGAAGTATCCATGTCAAAAGTATAAATGTAATAATATTGAGATTTGAGTTAT
>SKCR01018910.1:0-52350 GCA_019454045.1 Zanthoxylum bungeanum
TCACCGATCTATTTAGATCAAACCTCCACATGTTCATTGGGTGTGGATAGATCCTCAGTGTGTCATGTGTGTGTCGAGATAGGATCCGTCATTTCTGTGTACAGAGCATAGGTAGTCCATATATGATTAGCAATCAGATAAAAACCATTGTCCCGTGGTACACTTTAGAAATCAGTTCTAAGTGTTCTCTTTTTGAGATTGCTAATAGAGACGTCGACGGGATAGTCCCTATAGAGATTTTACGTTTACATCTATATCTCTAGGATATATCCGGATACCTGTGATAGAGGAATTATACATATGTCATGACCTCGACCTATATGATTCAGCAAGTTTATCTGTGGTCGTCATAATTTACGGGTGGGTAAATTATGGACACAAAATTGGATTTCGTAACGGATATGCATGAATCTAGAGAGTCTCACTAATGAAATATACTCGTAGAGCACTATGGCAATATTTATAAATAATACTGATTATTTATAAGTCGTTTAAAGGTTAAACACAAAATACATGTGAAGGGACCTAATAGTCATTTCCTAATTTTTGTGTATTTGCATTTAATGATAGATTTTATCAAATACACATTAATTAATTGTCAAATTGAGATATTTGACTAATATCATAAATATATATGTATTGGATATTTAATGTAAATATAATACATATATTTAATATATTTGTATTTAAATAATTATTTAATTATTTAATTGTTAAATAATTAAATTAATTAAATATATAAATATCTTAAGTTTTGATATTTTATTAAATGACTTGAGTTGCTATTGTTGACTTGTTGAAAAGTCATTAAAGTTGTAATGATTCAAGTTAACAAGTTGATAAAGCTTTAATGAAACAAATTGAAAATATCTAGATATTTCCTTTTACTACCAAATTCGGCCAAGGCCATAAGTGTTGGTATAAATTGTTTTGTTTCATTTTTAGGGTTTCATAAGTTCAATATACACAAAATAAACATAAAATAAGTTGAGAGAAAATGCTTGAAGGCTAAAGGGAAAAAGCTTGAAAAACCTTATTTTTGTAAGTATTTCTTTAAGGTCTTCAACATGAAAATAGTTTCTAACATGCTTGGCATCATTTTGTGTTGCTTTGATGTTCTTTCTTCTCTTATATTTTGTGTTTATTTGGTTGTGAACTTGAATGAAAGATCTATGCATGTAAGTAAGCTTGAAATGGTTTCAAATGCTTACTTTTGATTCTTTGGAAATCAAGTTGCCATTCTAGAGTTGTTGAGCCACTCCTTGGTGACCTAGAATTGTTCTAGAGTTATTTCAAAGTGGTGAGGCTTGTTTGGTGAAGTAATGAATGGATAAAGTGTTGGATTTTAAAGATTTGGTAAAATTGGTCAATTTGATGAAATTGAAAAATTAGGGTTCATAACTCATTCGAAAATTGGGGCTTTTCATATATGTGATGTATTATGGAGTGTATATGATTCATGTAAATTTTTGGGTTGATTGGATTTGATCTTGGCATGTTTAGAACACAAAAGGACCAAATTGTAAAAAATCGAAAGTTGGGGGTGCTCTTGGCAATTTCAAAAAAATTTGGGATTTGTGTGCAATCTGATTTTTATGTATGGGATATGTTGAAAAATATTTTGGAAATGATTTAGAATCATCCAAAATTGTATTTGACAATTTTTGGACTAAATGATCAATTTGCAAAGTTATGGGGCAATTCGGTAATTACCAAGAAATTTGATCTCTTGTGTAATTTTTCAGAATTTGATAATTGGATAATTAAATAAATAAGTTTATTTGATTGATCCGATAAAAATTTTGAAATCGGAAAATTTTTGATTTTCCACTATTCCGCTGCGTTACCGGATTTTCGCCATATAACCCCTTCAAGGTCCACAATATTTCGTCAAAATCATATCCTAAGGGCTTCGCCCACATCATCTATCAACACTCAGGGGCTCTGTACCTACCATATCATAAACAATTATAACATTGACTTAATATATATACAAACAGCGTGTTCATCACGAGAAATAAGCAATAACCAAATATTCTAAACTTCTCCCAAGACACTTGCAAATGTGACTGTCGCTTGGGTGATTCGCGTCTCGAGCATGACTTCCAAAGCTGAAATGGTTGACCCATCTGGAAGCCAACCTACAAAACTAGCAAACTGGTTTGGTGTGAGTTATAAAAACTCAGTAAGTAACCATGCTAATACTACTAACATAACATTTAAAATCAATTACATTAGATGTTTTTCAAATTTATCAAGTTACGACGAGTTCAGAGTTATCAATATTTGTTATCCTTTATACTTTATCCATGTCAAATTTTTATATTTACCTATCTACGTATGTGCCAATCTCATAGCTAACATTCAAAGCAAGGCTCAAATATCATAGAGTATATCGTTAACATCAATTCCACTTCAATCATGTGAACATGAAGTCATACATCTATACTTTTATCACAAATATCCGTATTTGAAATATTATCAAATCGATAAGTCAAACAAAATTTCTACATTTTGAAACAAACTCTTTCAATTCAATGCAAACTTCCCTCAATTTCAGTAGCCTCATTATGATATAACATGCGTGATTTATATGCATTCATACATATCATGACTTACTTTTCCTATATTCACACAAATTGAATTTTAGAATTCTTACGCATATGTACATACGATATAACTTAGCAAGCATATTTTACAGCATCTTATTCTCACACTGGCTCCCAAATTATTCATTCACTCTATAATAACATTCACAGTTCACACTCAGACATACATATAATCATCGTACAACCGATAACGAAGCATACATAACAGCCAATACATCAAAGAAAACATAATCAAACAATACATTTATATGGCTGGCTTGTACACACATGCACACATATCACGTGATACAAACTCATCACACGATCTCACATACACATACACATACATGTCAAACATTGCTTATCATCTGTATCATCGTATGCACATGTATATACATCAAACATATGAATATACCCATTATATCGAATTCTGATACCATGATCTTCACAATCCTCATACTCTTTACTTCTCAGTCAACATTCACCATTCATATACATATCCAATCAGTCACAAACTTCCATCCCTCGGAAAAGACTTAGTCTATACCAACCGAACCTTTATACCACTAGATCATATGCATTAGTCATTAATAAATGTATTCCAATAACACACATCTACACGTACAAATGTAAATTTAGAAATCATGACTTAATTCATTTGTTGATCTACCATATACAAATTATCTATGGCATATCATCACATACCAATACAAATACGTGTATCAATACTTATACATATATTTTTCAGTTACGTATACATATACGTACCATTACACATTCATACACTTATATACATAAACACATGCATATAGACATTGAGATCGTCAATTAATTCACTTTATAACATTGCAATAACCATAAATCCATACATGTGATGGTCGATTACTTAACCATACATAGTCTCGCATTTCTTTCTTAATACCATCTCTTATCTATTTTTGACTTAACCTAAACACCTCAATCATTTATATATATATATATATATATATATATATATATATATATATATATATATATATATATATCAACTTTCAAGTATTCATCACATGGGTTACTGTGGGACACAGAAACTGGGTGACGCATGCTGTCCCGGGCTCGCGGCCCGGTTGGGAGTACTGAGTAGCCCACGGGGGACTAAATCGGAGAATAATGGAGTCGCCACCCGGTGTGACCCGGGAAAATGAGATTTAAGGCTGCACTCACCCCTCGCAAGGGAAGACCTCAAACCGTTGGGTTCAGAATGGTCCCTTACTTATGTCACTTGTAATGAGAGGATTTGTGCAATAATTCAACCAAGCCTAAGCAACATATTTCCAAGAATAATTTACTCATAAGTTCACATGCATAGGTACAAAACTCATATCTAAGTTTACATATAACACATTTTCATACTTACATATAACCTATTGGCATACAATCTACGTCTGAATTCATGCATAAAGATAAATTGACATGCGGAAGGCATACAATTTCACATTGGTAGGCACAGAAGCGCACACAAATAACATTCATACAAGCATGCATATTAAGGAAAGACGCTTAAGTGCATAGTAGAAATAGATAACTCAAGAGGTAATACAAATACATAAGGTAAAAAGAGACAACTATATGCTAAGGTAGACATGTCGTGATGTGATGCAGAAAGGATCTCTAGAATTGACACGAACACATGCGTGGGTCTTTTTCGGTGGTATTGTGATGTGTTGGCTAAATGAGTGGGTTTGGGCCAAGATTAAAAGGTTTGCGGGTTTTTTTGGGCCGAGCATAATTTTTAAAACGGAGGTCCAACAAGCGAACCCGAAGCTAAACACGTGAACTAAATCCAACAAAACATCAATTCTTGACTCTTCCCTTCCGACGTCCGTTTCCCGCGGCTTCCGCGACTTAAAAGATAGTGCCTCCAAATGAGACTCATCATCGGGTTTCACATGCAAAAATGCAATGCCTACAGTCGCCCCCACTTTGATGGGACTTGTGCAGTGTGTGACAGTGACAATCCTATCAAAGTCTATACAATGCATTTTTACTTACCTTGCTCGCCAGCTGCCACTTAACTTGCCATGTAGCTTCGAAATGAGTGGATGAGAGGTGGTTCATTCTCGAACCACGGAGTGGGTCTTGTTCCCAAGTTGAATTGAGTTGTATTGTGGGTTTTGTTCCCGATTTGAGTTGAGATAATGGTCTTATTCCCTGAACTGTGGGTCTTGTTCCTGATTTGAGTTGAGGTAAGGGTCTTCTTCCCTGAACTGTGGGTCTTGTTCCCGATTTGAGTTGAGGTAAGGGTCTTTTTCCCTGCACTGTGGGTCTTGTTCCCGATTTGAGTTGAGATAATGGTCTTCTTCCCTAAACTGTGGGTCTTGATCCCGATTTGAGTTGAGATAAGGGTCTTTTTCCATGCACTGTGGGTCTTGTTCCCGATTTGAGTTGAGACAAGGAACTTCTTCCCTGCATTGTGGGTCTTGTTCCCGATTTGAGTTGAGATAATGGTCTTCTTCCCTGAACTGTGGGTCTTGTTCCCGATTTGAGTTGAGATAAGGGTTTTTTTCCCTGAACTGTGGGTCTTGTTCCCGATTTGAGTTGAGATAAGGGTCTTCTTCCCTGAACTGTGGGTCTTTTTCCCAGAGTGCCATACCCGGCAAAATTGATTCTGATAATGATGTGGGCCTCGCCCCCAGAGTGTCATACCCGGGAAAACTGATACTGATGTGTCTCCATACCCGGAGTGCCATACCCAGCAAAACTGATTCCGATAAGGGTGTGGGCCTCGCCCCTAGATTGATGTGGGCCTCGCCTCAAACTGATACTGACATGGGCCTCGCCCCTGGGACTCATCCCCAAGACTTAAACTGATATGGGCCTCAACCTTGGGATTTATCCCCGAAACTACTACTCATATGTTGCTGATTCTAGTTGGCTTGCCGCTTTCTCTTTTCTTCTTTGAAACCTGTGAATACAGAACAAAACAAACATAAAAAAGAATACAAAATAGGTTACGTGTATGCATGCATGTATGAGTGAATTTTCTATCCCGTTGGGTTAGGTCTTCTGCCAATTCCTCTGGTGACCATTCTTCCCTTCCTCGGGCAAAGTACAGCTTCAATCTGTCAACATTGATCGGCCTGGTGAACTCGTTCCCTTCCAAATCTGACAGTCAAACTGCCCATATTTCCCACTTTTTGAATGGTTATATTATCTTTTCTGCTTGCTTCTTTCAAAGATTCCCCGTGTTCTAAATATCGCTGAGTATCATAGTACCAAGGTTTAATGCTTTTGTCAAATATACTCATGTTGCAGGAAGAGGCTTAGGCAAGTAAACGAAATGAACGTCTTTATTATCGTTGAGAAAAAAAAAAGTTCGAACAAGCAAGCAAAATCAATGTCTTTATTTAAAAATGCTGGATCAAATAGACTAGGAGGAACAGCTCCATCATCCGCATCACTGCCTTCTTCATTGGCCTATGGTTCTTCGCTGTCATCCATGTAAGAAGCTTGGTGGTTGAGGGTTTGGAGGACAAAGGTTTCGGGTAGGCCAGAGTTGATCATGTAGGTGAGTGGTGGAACAAAGTGGTAGTTTGGTAGAGGGTTTCTGTGTGTGTTGGGTTGTTCTTTCTCTGGGTCGGGTATTTTGTGAGCATCGATGAGGTTTTGGATTTCATGCCTAAGGAGGGGGCAGTTGTCAGTGTCATGGCTTTTTTGTTGGTGGAAGTGGCAATATTGGTTCAGGTCAAAGTAGTGTGGCACAGGGTTTAGGATTGGTCTAGGGTCTAAAGGCTTCACGAGTCCTTGTCCTTTCAATTTCTCAAGCACCTTTGACATAGGTCAACCAAGATTGGAGAATCGCCTAGTTCTGACGGTAGCGACCTCGGCCGTAGTGGGCTTGGTCTCAGAATGTCCTCAAAAGTTCTTTTATTCTGGCCATAAAACTTTCTGTTTTCAGCTTCATCTTCTTCAATATCCATAACAGTCTCTCTCAACTGTCGGAAATCCACAATCATAGAGGTCATCCTCCTCAGCTTGCCATAAATTGAGGGCTTAGTACCATTGATAATCATCTTAATCTGGTCCTTCTATGAAGGCCGAGTCTGCATTTTCAAAAGTTGTCCTCTCCAGTGGTCTACATACTCTTTGAAGCTCTCATCCAGCTTCTGCTTAGTGTTCTCCAAATCTCAGAGTGACAAATCAATCTCCAAGTCCGTAACATACTGTTTTAGAAATGCATCTGCCAATTCCTTCCAATCTTCTTTAACTTTTTTCTCAAGGTTGTGATACCGCACTACGGGTGCCCCCTCGAGCGACATCCCGAACATTTTCTGGACCTGGCGCTTGGATAAACCCACTAAACTCATAACTGAAACATATTGACGGAGATAGACCCTCGGATCCCCATTCCCGTTAAATTTGGCCATGTCGGGCATTCTGAACTGAGCAGGCAACTGTTCCTCAAACCTGATGTTTTCTTTTAATGGTGCAAAAGTCTTTTAGAAATTTGGCATAAGATGATATTTGTTGGATGACATTAACAAAAGAATATTGCCCGCTACCTATTTGAATATTTCATATATCTCTAAGGAATTGTTCAATTTCTTTATTTATAATGTTTGAGGAAATGGAGGTGCATGAGAAAAATTATTATCATCAATGATAGGTAATAGTTCATCAACCCCTTCCTTACCCTATGAATCTAATTCATTTTCAGCTTCGCGAGGTTCAAGAATAGGTCTGTGAATGACCTTACCACTGTGAATAGTAATAACAGATTTCACTTGGCCTATGTGTTGACTACCAGAACTACAATCGTGAGGGTTTTAATGACTCTTGAGATTTGGCTGTGGTTGTGCATGAAACTTTCCTTTCATATTAATGGTCAATACAAATGTGATTTTGGCAAAAGTATCTTTCAAATCAATCAATGTTTTCATATTTTGGTTATTGATGGCTTCATGTTTCTCAATGAATGCATGCAAGGTATCCTCAAGGGTTTTCCTAGACGGTGGGACATATAGTGCATAATTCTGGAAATTTTGAAAATTCTGATGTACTTGGGGAGGTTGTTACGATGGTTTTACTTGCTTATCATTCTTCCAATTAAATTTTGGATGGTTTCTCCAACCATAATTATATGTTTAGTAGTATGGGTTTGGATTTGGTCTTTTGAAGATGTTTATGGAACTAACTTGGTCATGGAGACATTGTTGAAGGGCTGGCAAGGTTGGGCAAACTTGTGTGACATGTTCATTTGAATTACAGATTTGACATATGAGTTCTTGAATTGACTTGACATGATCACTCTTCCTCATTTCTAATGCCTCAATTTTTTTTAGCTATAGATGCATATTTAACAGAAAGGTCATATTCTTCCCTAAGGTTAAACATACCTCTACCAGGTAACTGTGGTTTTCCAGACGACTCATAAGTGTCAACTGTGTCCCATTATTGTGCATTCTCTGCTATGTGTTCTAGGTAATCTTCTAGTGCATCTTCAGAATTTTTGTCTCTAAACTCACCATTACACATCATTTCCATTACTTGTCTACCTTCGGGTTTTATACCCCCGTAGAAGTAGGAAACCAACCTCCATGTTTCAAACTCGTGATGTGGACAAACATTCAACGTCTCTTTAAATCTCTCCCAATATTGGTAAAGTGTTTCCCCTGAGTCTTGTGTGAAAGTTATGATTCTCCTCTTAAAGGAATTTGTCTTGTAAGGGGGAAAGAATTTTTTCAGAAATTGCTCTTGTAAATCATCTCATGTTCTAATGGATCTTGACCAAGATTTTGCAACCAAATTTTAGTTTTATCCTTTAAAGAAAAGGGAACAAAATTAAGTCGAATTATATTCATGCAGCAATTTTGGTTTGTACAAGTGTTACATACCTCTTCGAATTCCCTTAAGTGCTGATAAGGATTTTCTGATTCTAAACCATGGAATATGGGTAAAAGTTGGATGATTCCTGGTTTAAAATTGAAACGTGATGCATTAGGGAGGAAAAATAATACAAAATGGTGATTCTGTCCTTGTGGGATTTATGAACTGTCTGAGTGTACTATGATGATTAAGATCGCCATACTGAGACTCATGTTCTACCTGATCAACTGGATTTGCATTTCAGGCGAGTGGATTTCATTTTGGTTATCGGACATTTGATTGACGATGAATGTGATGAAGACTCTATATTTAATCTACTACTAGATGATCGAGACCAGTTGTAGACATGGGCATAGAGGTACGTCGATGCTGTCCGGGCTCGCGGCCCGTTGGGAGTACGGAGTAGCCCGCGGGGGACTAAATCGGAGAATAAATGGAGTCGCCACCCAGTGTAAATTGGGAAATGAATTAACGCCGCACTCACCCCTCGCAATGGAAGACCTCAAACCGTTGGGTTCGGAATGGTCCCTTACTTATGCCAATTATATTGAAAGGATTTATGCAATAATATAACCAAGTCTTATGCAGCACATGCAAAATAATTCAAATGACATACAAGTTTGCACACCCATAAACATAAATGTAAGTGAAAACAAATGCATAATTCTAAAAACATGTTAATCAGAGAAATGCGGCAATGACAATAGAAACGTTAACAATAATGGTAGATAATTAAGCACATGATGGAGAAAGGAATAACTAAAGAGACAAGCATGCATAAAACATGATAAAAGAATTTTTCCAGTGTGTGCGAGTTCGTGTAGCGTTCAGAAACTCGTTCGAACGGAGTGAGGCTGAATGCATGCGTTCTAGTAGCGTTCGTAAACACGTTCGAACGAGGTAAGGCTGAATGCATGCGTTCGAGTAGCGTTCGTAAACGCGTTCAAACAAAGTGAGGCAGAATAGATATGTTCGTGTGGTGTTCGGGAACACGTTCAAACGAGATTACAAAAATGACATTTATAATGACATAAACAGATGCATGAGTGTTTCTCAAGCGGTACGTGGAGTTGTATCTCATGTATAGACCGCACTACCGTCAATTCGGATTCGGCTACGAAATTTATGTCTGGGTTTCCATCCGATATACCGCAAGGGATAACACGCAATCATTAACACAACGCAATCATTAACCCAATATAGACATACATGAAATATGATAATGCATATAACAATAAATAACCAAAGAGACAAATATGCGAAATAACAAGGAAGATAAATAACACAAAATAAATATGGAATAATAAAAAGTGTGACCAGAGAATTTGGCTGTTTTCAATGCAAGACTTCGCATACCCGGTTGGACGTATTTCACGTCCAACCAAGCATGCTGTTTCCAGGACGATAAAATAAAATATAATAAAGGGTGCCCTCATTTCTTACCTTTTAAGTCGTTTCTCGGGAGTGCGTTGGGACGTCGTCGGAAGGGTTGACGATTCACTCTTTTTCTGGTTCGCTGGTTTTCTATTTTCGCTCGCTGTTTTCTTTATTTTCTTCGCTGTTTTGGCCGATGTTTAGGGACTTAGTTTGGGTTGTTCTAAGGGACTATTTTGGGGACAATTTAGGGTGGTGTTTTCACGGTCTTGGGAGTTGTTTTTGTTCGGTGCTGGCTAGATGTTATTCACGTTCAGATTGCTGGTTTGTTGCTATTTTCTTTGGCTTTGGCTGTTTATAGTTTCGGCTGAGATTGTTCATTGCTAGGGTTTACGGCTATATTGTTGGCTGTTTCTAGTCGGTGGAGAGCAATTTGGTTTGTGGCTTTTGGGTCTATGTTTTTTATGACTGCCGAGTGTCTCAGATGTGTGTTTTGTTTGTGAGTGTTACTGTCGAGTGGGTTCTTTGTCTTCACGTTACTGTCTCTTTTGCTCCACATTACCATTCACGCTGATGGTGGCTTAAGGTTTGGAGTTGTTTAGTTGCCGAGAAAGAGAGTTGGCTGAAGGGTTATTTTGTGCTGTTTGTTAGTGGCTTCGTGGGAGATGAGAGGATTTGCTACGTGAAGTTTTTTTGAGCGTGTGGCTTCAGTTTGGTCAGTATGTATTGTCGGTGGGAGTTGATGCTGAGTGTCGGTGTATTCTTGTTGATGCCGAGAATGGTTAAGGCTCATTTTTTGTTTTTTTATGGCCTTATTGTTGTCGGTTTGGAGGATTTGTGAGGTGGGGTTACTGGTTTTTTTATCACCATTTCATTTCGTTGTTGTTCTCGGCTGCAGGGCAGTTTTAGAGCTTTATTTGGTCGGTGGGGATTTGGTTAAATACTTTGTCATGTGTGGCAGGCTCAACTTTTTTGCTGGCTGGATCGGTGGAATCGGGGTTGTTGTTGTCGCTTTGGTGAGTCCGACAGAGATCGATCCCGGAGGGGAGAGGCGAGAGGCTAGGGTTCTTTTGCTTTTGGTCGTGAGTTGTCAAAAAGAAATATAGTCTGCATCGAGTCTAGGTTAGGGTTTTTGTTTCATACCGAGAGGGAGAGAGAGATAGAGGCGTGCTAGGGTTTATTTTTTTAGGGTTTTTCTTTTCTTTTTTTTGTTGTGCCGAGTGAAAGTGACAAGCGAGGAGGCAGCCGTGAGTTACCATGGAAGAAGATGAGGGTTGAGAGAGGCCAGTTTCGTTTGGGTGTCGTGTAAGTGAGAGAGAGATTAGGGTTTGTTTTATGGTATCTTTTATAGTTGTGCATTAGGGTTAGGGTTATGCAATTGGGCTTTGGATGGGTGCGTATGGGCTTTGGATGGGTGCGTATGGGCTTTAGATGGGTGTGGGGGTTTTGGGCCAAGATTAATGTTTAAAATAAGAATCGACTTCGCGAACCTGCGGCTAACAAACGAATTAAATTTGATGATGTATTAATTTTTAAATTTTCTCTTCCGACGTCCGTTTCCCGTGACTTCTGCAACTTATCGGGTAGTGCCTCCATACGATGCTCATCATCGAGCTTCTATGCAAAAATACAGTGTCTATAGTCACCCCCACTTTGATGGGACTTGTGAAGTGTGTGACAGTGACAATCCTATCAAATTCATGCATGTATTTTTACTTACCTGACTTGCCAGCTGTTGTTTAAGTTACCTGTTATTCTGAGATGCTTTAAACTGAGTTGATGGTGGTGAGGTGTTTCGACCCCTGGTTCATTCCTGAACCGTTACTTTATGAGGGGGTCCATTCCCGAACCGTTACTGTGAGGGGGTCCATTCATGAATCGTTACTGTGAGAGGTGGTCCATTCCCGAATCGTTACTGTGAGGTGGTCCATTCCCGAACCGTTACTGTGAGAGGTGGTCCATTCCTGAACCGTTACTGTGAGGTGGTCCATTCCCGAACTGTTACTGTTTGTGATGGTTCATTCTCGAACCGTGCTCCATTCCTGGAGCGTCATTCACGGCTTGCTCGTCCTTATTCCCGACGTCATGTTCCATTCCCGGAGTGCCATTCTCGGCTTGCTTGTCCTCATTCCCGAGGTTATGCCCCATTCCCGGAGCGCCATTCCCGGCTTGCTCATCCTCATTCCCGAGGTTATGCCTCATTCCCGGCTTGCTAGTCCTCATTCCCGAGGTTATGCCCCATTCCCAGAGCGTCATTCTCGGCTTGCTCATCCTCATTCCCGAGGTTATGCCCCATTCCCGGAGCGTCATTCCTGGCTTGCTCGTCCTCATTCCCGAGGAGTTGCTGATGTGACGGTGGTAGTCCATTCCCGAACCGTTACTTAAGAAGTGGTCCATTCCCGAACCGTTACTGTTAGATGGTTCATTCCCGAACCGTTACTGTGAGAGATGGTCCATTCCCGAACCGTTACTGTGAGATAGTCCATTCCCGAACCGTTACTGTGAGAGGTGGTCCATTCCCGAACCGTTACTGATGAGAGGTGGTTCATTCCCGAACCGTTACTGATGTGAGATGCCTCCCAAACTGAGTTGATAACGTGGGCCTCGACCCTGGGATTCATTCCCAAAACTGTTGATAATGTGGGCCTCGACCCTGGGATTCATTCCCGAAACTGCTGATAATGTGGGCCGCGACCCTGGGATTCATTCCCGATGCTGCTGATAATATGGGCCCCAACCCTGGGATTCATTCCCAAAACTGCTGATACTGTGGGCCCCGACCCTGGGATTCATTCCCAAAACTGCTAACAATGTGGGCCTCGACCCTTGGATTCATTCACGAAACTACTGATAATGTGGGCCTCAACCCTGGGATTCATTCCCGAAACTGCTTGTCTTTTCCGCGTTTTTCTTTTCTTCAAAACCTGCGAACAAAAACAAAACAAAAAAATTGCGTGCATGTGACGTATATGCACGAATGTATTTCCTATTTCGATGGGTTAGGCCTTCCTTGTGTTCTTTGGTGCCCTTTGCCTACAAATGTCTTCGGTCGCCCCCTGGGCCTGCTAACAATTTCCTTTTGCCAGTTCTTTTCTGGTGATTGGTCAGTTCTCTTTGATCCCTGTAGACACTGCATTTTTGCATGAAGCCCGATGATGAGCCTCGTATGGAGGCACTACCCGATAAGTTGCGGAAGTCGCGGGAAACAAACGTCGGAAGGGAAAATTTAAAAATTAATACATTATCAAATTTAATTCGCTTGCTTGATCTCGGGTTCGCTCGATAGATCCCAATTTTTAACTGTTGGCCTCGGCCCAAAACCCCGCAACCCGTAAAAGCCCACATGCCTCACACACCCCTCGCAACTCACGCCCAATGCCCACCAAAGCCCAATCCAAATAATTAAAACATTTAAAACACATGTCACAAATTAAATCAAATCTCACTTCCTAAATTAAATAAATCCCCCTTCCTAAATTAAATAAATCCCCTTCCCAAATTAAATAAATCACATTCCAAATTAAATATATTTTGAAATCAATCTCCACCAAAATTACACAAATTTATTTCCCTAAATGATTTAATTAAATATATCCCCTTTATTGCATGATCTTGATTCCTTATTTTAAAATCCCATGCATGGAAAACCCTAGCACACAAGTATAAAAACATGACAAAACCAAACCCTATGACTCTCTCTCACTCACGGCCCTCTCTCATCTCTCTAACTTTGTAACCAAAAACCAGACGCCCATTCCCCTCTCACTCCTCTCGCCTCTCTCCTCTCTCTCACACAATCCCACTGCCACAAAATAAGACCCCACCAGCCGAGACACCAAAGGGATAAAAACAACAAAAAACATAAGTCACTTCTCTATCAACCACTCACACATGCCCCACTGACGCCCTTCAACAGCACACCACTCAATCCACTCACGACAACCCACCACAAACCAACCGATTCACTTGTGAATCACACAAAACCCTAACTCATGCCATTCACATACCACCCTTAAACACACATGTCCCACTGACCAAACCGAAGCCACGCTCAAAAGACACCCCATGTAGAAAACACACATCTCCCACAAACTTCCACAACGCACGTCACCAAGCTTGGCCATCAACAAAGCAAACAGCACCGACCAGCAACCCCACCCCTTGGCACCGAACGAAATAAAAGCATACACCCAGCCGATCAAAACAAAACAAAAAATCAGCCCCCCAAAATCACACCAAAAACAGCCCAAAATTGACCCCAAAACAGCAAGGAAAAACAGTAGAAAAATAGCGGAAACGACAATCTAAACAGCATCGCCCACTTCTGTACCTTGTCTACAATCTCATAGCTCAGGATCTCGTTGTGTCCCTTATTCGCGGGTGGTAGATTGGTCACCCCCAGACTTGATTTAGCTTTCTGCTCTAATCTGTTTTCACTAGGTCAAGGTGAACCACGTGATGTGGCATTTCATATCATCATACTATATTACATGCTAGGAAATAGTCCCAACATTTATACATATTATTGCCCTCAAAGAGTGCCCAGGATTGAAACCAGAGAACCTTCAAAACATTCAATGCAACTCAAATCCAAGTCTTTGAATAAATGATCTAAGCCAGACTCAAAGTGTGTGTGTTCAAATGTTCTTTTACAGCTTGATTCCTAGGTAAGCCAACTCATTGATTTCGTTTAAAAATTAGAGTCGATGGCTCAAACCAACCTAGATGTCTCAATTATGTTCTGCAATTGCTTTTCTGTGCTCAATATGGTATGATTTTCTTTTTCTTTTCTTTTGTCTCTTTTTGTCTCTTTTTTTTCTTGTCTTTTATTTTAACACACCTACCCTTAAGGTAGCATTTCTCCTCATGGTGGTACTAATACTCGCTCATGGGTAGCTTCACGCTTATCGGTTATAGGTGGTTAAATTTTTTTAGAGACTTTTCTTTTATTTTCAACCATACCACACATCATAACACAAGCAAATCAGGATAGACATCTAAGCAAACGGTCATTCATCGACCTGTAATTTCTTCAACTAGTCATCTTGCCGACTACTCAGGTTTTCACTGCTATAAACCTATGATTAAGTTCTCACGAGTTTAACCTATATCAATTACTCAAATTATCAGATAAAAGTGTATAAAAAACTTATCGTTTCTAAGGTTTCACCCCAAAGCAATCAATTTCATCATCGGACTTATATCTAACTATTAAGGACTAAGAATACACAATTTTTTTTTTTTTGAAGGTCACCCCAATGGTCTTTCTATTCTTGCCGTAAAATTTTCTGTTTCTCGGCTTCCTTTTCCCCGATGTCCATGTTTGCTAAACTCTTCTTGACAAATCTTTCTTCTCTAACCCAACGGATATCTATGATGGCTTTTATGACACGGAATTAACATGATGCGTGTATGCATAAGATGCATTAGATGCAAGTGGTTATCAAAACAACATATATCCTTCCGATCTTATTCCTCTCTTATTCGTGGTAAGTCCTTTTTCTGTCCTAGGTATGGCTTATTTTATGTACCAATGTAGGGTACGCAAAATCGTTATCTTCTACGCTACAAGGGTGAACCTTGGCTACCTCAGTCCCTTTCCATCGGTAAAAGACAAAGACCGCCCATTTACAACATAGACTAAGCCTATTATGGGATCGTGCCATTGTCTAGAAACGACGAATTGGGCTTTCGGCAACCGTGGTCATGGGGATGAACTTGGAAGCATCCACAAGTGTGCAAATATGTCGTAACAAGGCGTATCCTTCCTAGATGAAAGCCAGTGTGGATATTGGACTCATGCTTCTAGCATATTTGGAATATGATTGGATTTTCTAAGTCCATCAAAGCTTTCATACAAGTTGGCCCATTATCATTTCAAAGCATTCAATCATATTATTGTGAGGTACAAACTTGTCCCAGTTGAAAAAGCCCCAACAAGTTTACACTTTTGCGATAATGTGGCTAAACAACTTCAAATGATATGGGGCCCAAACACAAAGTGGCGCATCGGTATTTTGGAAGCTTTTGGCCCAATCGTTATAAGACATAAACTCGTCCCAGTTTAAATGGCCCAACAAGTTCGTATTCTATTACGAGAAGTTCAACTGGATCCAAATGATGATGGTCCCAAACACAAGCATAAAAGGGTTGCTTCTATAGGTCATACAACTATGGTTCACATGCGGGTTCATAGGAGTATAGATAAAGGGTCCCGCCGATGAAGGGTTGCCCACAACTAGGTCTCCCCACTCAAGGGTTCGAGCGACCAAGTAAGGGCACCTTTTTTATACCCTAATGTACGTGCCAACGAGTGATGATATCATATAATGATTCGCTGCTTCGAGCAAAAACGACTTCACGATACATGATGCCATCAAGGTAAGAAAGGGTATGCAAAAAAATATATGAGACAAGGTTAACTAAAGCAAAATCACAAACATTACAAGATATTATTCTGGGGCCGATTATCTATCCCCATGGGAGTCGCCAGACTGTAGACATGGGCACAGAGGTATAGCGATGCTGTCCGGGCTCGCGGCCCGTTATGAGTACGGAGTAGCCCGCGGGGGACTAAACCAGAGAATAAATGGAGTCGCCACCAGTGTGAACTGGGAAATTATTTAAGGCCACACTCACCCATCGTAAGGGAAGACCTCAAATCGTTGGGTTCGGAATGATCCCTTACTTATGCCAATTGTAATGAAAGGATTTATGCCATAATATAACCAAGTCTTATGCAGCACATGCAAAATAATTCAAATGACATACAAGTTTGCACACCCATAAACATAAATGTAAGTGAAAACAAATGCATAATTCTAAAAACATGTTAATTAGAGAAGTGCGGCAATGACAATAGAAACGTTAAAAATAATGGTAGATAATTAAGCACATGATGCAGAAAAGAATAACTAAAGAGACAAGCATGCATAAAACATGATAAAATAATATGTCCAGTGTGTGCGCGTTCGTGTAGCGTTCGGAAACGCGTTCGAATGGAGTGAGGCAGAATGTATGCATTCGAGTAGCATTCGTAAACGCATTCGAATGGGGTAAGGCAGAATGCATGCGTTCGAGTAGCTTTCGTAAACGCGTTCGAACGGAGTGAGGCAGAATACATACGTTCGTGTGGTGTTCGGGAACACGTTCGAACGAGATTACAAAACGGCATCTATAATGACATAAACACATGCATGAGTGTTTCTCAAGCGGTACGTGGAGTTGTTTCCCATGTACAGACTGCACTACCGTCCATTCGGATTCGGCTACGGAATTTATGTCTGGGTTTCCATCCGTTATACCGCAAGGGATAACACTCAATCATTAACACAACGCAATCATTAACCCAATGTTGACATACATAAAATATGATAATGCATATAACAATAAATAACCGAAGAGACAAATATGTGAAATAACAAGGAAGATAAATAACACAAAATAAATGTGGAATAATAAAAAGTGTGACCAGAGAATTTGGCTGTTTTCAATGTAGGACTTCGCATACCCGGTTGGACGTATTTCACGTCCAACCAAGCATGCTGTTTCCAGGACGACAAAATAAAATATAATAAAGGGTGCCCTCATGTCTTACCTTTTAAGTCGCTTCTCGGGAGTGCGTTGGGACGTCGTCGGAAGGGTTGACGCTTCACTCTTTTTCTGGTTCGCTGGTTTGCTATTTTCGCTCGCTGTTTTCTCTATTTTCTTCACTGTTTTGGCCGATGTTTAGAGACTCAGTTTGGGTTGTTCTAAGGGACTATTTTGGGGACAATTTAGGGTGGTATTTTCACGGTCTTGGGAGTTGGTTTTGTTCGGTGCTGGCTAGGTGTTATTCACGTTCAGATTGCTGGTTTGTTTATGTTTTCTTTGGCTTTGGGTGTTTATAGTTTCGGCTGAGATTGTTCATTGCTAGGGTTTACGGCTATATTGTTGGCTATTTCAAGTCGGTGGAGAGCAATTTGGTTTGTCACTTTTGGGTTTATGTTTTTGATGACTGTCGAGTGTCTCAGATGTGTCCAGGTGTGTGTTTTTTTTGTGAGTGTTAGTGCCGAGTGGGTTCTTGGTCTTCATGTTGCTGTCTCTTTTGCTCCACGTTGCCCTTCACGCAGATGGTGGCTTAAGGTTTGGAGTTGTTTAGTTGCCGAGAAAGAGAGTTGGCTGAAGGGTTATTTTATGCTGTTTGTTAGTGGCTTCGTGGGAGATGAGAGGATTTGCTACATGAAGTCTTTTTGAGCATGTGGCTTCGGTTTGGTCAGTGTGTATTGTCGGTGGGAGTTGATGCTGAGTGTTGGTGTATTCTTGTTGATGCCGAGAAGGGTTAAGGCTCACTTTTTGTTTGTTTATGGCCTTGTTGTTGTCGGTTTGGAGGGTTTGTGAGGTGGTGTTACTGGTTTGTTGATCACAATTTGCTTTCGTTGTTTTTCTCAGCTGCAGGGCAGTTTCACGGCTTTATTTGGTCGGTGGGGATTTGGTTAAAGACTTTGTCACGTGTGGCGGGCTCTACTTTGTTGCTGGCTAGATCGGTGGAAGGGGGGTTGTTGTTGTCACTTTGGTGAGGCCGAGAGAGATCGATCCCGGAGGGGAAAGGCGAGAGGCTAGGGTTCTTTTGGTTTTGGTCGTGAGTTGTCAAAGAGAAAGAGAGTCTGCGTCGAGTCTAGGTTAGGGTTTCTGTTTCATGCCGAGTGGGAGAGAGAGATGGAGGTGTAGGGGTTTTTAGGGGCTAAATCCGGTAACGCAGCGGAAGCGGCGGAAGATCGTATCTTCCAATTTCAAAAATTTTTCTTGGATTAATTAAATAAACATATTTATTTAATTGCCCAATAATCAAATTATGAAACAAAATTTCAAATGAATCATATTCAAGTGAAATTACCAAATTACCCTTATATGGTATTTTGTCCATTTTAGTCCGAAATTGATCCAATCAATTTTGAATGATTCTAAATCATTTCTAAGATGAACTTAGCATGTTCAAAACATCAAAACACCAAAAGCAACCAAATCCCCAAATATCTTCATCAAGCCGAATGCTCCCTAAGGGGTGCCATTTGTGCACTTTGTCATTTCATGCATCAAAACACATCAAGATGTAATCCAATGAACATGAAACTTTATATGCATCATATACACATCCAATCCAAATACCACATATATGAAAACCCCAAATTTGGAATTGGTCATGAACCCTAATTTTTCAATTTCTTCAATTGGACAAATTAGACCAAATTGGTTAAATCAATTACTTCAATCATGTTTCTTCCATCCAATCAAAGTCTCAACACAATGAAACAACTCAAGATCAAATCTAGGTCATCTAAGAGTGGGTCAACAACTCTAGATTAGCAACATGGTTTCCAAAACCTTAAAAGAACACTTATAACTACACTAGTCACAAGCTTTCTCCATATATACATGCTCTACACTTTCATCAAAACTTCCATCAACAAAAACACAAGGAATAAAGAAAGAAATAACCTAAGAACATCATATGTTAAAGCCTAGATCCAAAGGAACATTTTCTCTCTCTAATAGTAAGTTGAAGAAACTTACTAAAAACCAGGCTTTCTTTGATTTCTTCTTTCTTTCTCTCAAGCTTCCTTTGTTTTCCATTAATGGAGTTTTCTTTAAAGTGTATTAGGTTAATGCCAAATGAAATGAAAAACAATATATACATGCTTGGAAAAGCCCTAGGCCGAAATTGGTAAAGGCAAATACAAGAAATATTAATTTCATCTTCATTTGAATTTCATTTGTTCAACTTGATTAAATATCTAAAACAACTTTAAAGATATTTAATTTAGTCAACAAATGCAACTTAGAAAAAATATAACTCTTTATATTTTAAAGTGTCATGGCCGAAATTAGCAAAAATAAAGAAAAAATATTTTTATTTTTCAAACAATTTTGAACAAATATCTTAAGAAGTCAAAATCAATTTGACAACCTTTTCCTTTAATGTAAAGTCAACATTTACACTTATAATCATTTCCTAACTTTATCATTTGGTGATATATTTATATTTTAATTATATTAATTATTTCACAATTAAATAATTAAATAATTAATTAAATACAAATATATCAAATATGTATTATATTTACTTTAAATATCTCAAATACATATATTGATGATATATGTCAAATACCTTTATTTGACCATTTATTAATGTGTATTTAATAATATCATATATTAAATACAAATACACATTAATTAGGAAATGACGGTTCGGCCCGTTCGCATGTATTTTTCGTTTAACGATTAAACGATTTATAAATAATCATCATTATTCATAAATGTTGCTCTAGTGCTCTACGAGTATGTTTCATTATTGAGACTCTCTAGATTCAGGTATATCCGTCACGAAATCCAATTTCGTGTCCATAATCTATCCACCCGTAGATTATGACGATCACGGATAAACTAGCTGAATCATACAGGTCGAGGTCATTGCATACGTATAATCCCTCCGTCACAGGTATCCAGATAATCCCAGAGATATAGAAGTGAACGTCAAATCTCTATAGGTATTATCTCGTCGACGTATCTATTAGCAATCTCTAAATAACATTCGGAACTTACTTCCGAAGTATACTGTGGCCACAGATTTAACAGACTGCTAATAATATATGGACTACCTATGCTCTGTACACAGAACTGACGGATCCTATCTTGACACACACAGGATATCCTGAGGATCGATCCACACCCAACGAACAGGCGGAGGTCTGATCTAAATAGATCGGTGACGTGACTGCCATCTAAGTGTGGAGGATGTCTCATACATCCACAGTGGTGTCTCAAGTCGAAGGACCACTATGCTACTCAACCCGAGAAGATTCTTATTGACGTTGCGTACCATCCATTAAGAATCTTCGGTGAGCCGTTCAGTGTTTATCCACTATAAACACCTACACGTCTATATGAGTCTCCATAGACTCATGGTTCATTGGGATAAACCATCGGACCAAGTCTCGATATACGACATGTACTGGTCTCAACGGATTTGACTAACCGACCCGTGTTAGCAAATCTTGACCAGGAACTTTGTTTGATAATATACATATAGCTGGACACTTCCCAATGTCAATTACAAACTAACTTTGTAACTGTGTACTGCATTATATATTATCGGGCCTTTGTCTAATAATACATATCACTAAACCACATTTAGTTTCAATCTAATCGTAATCAGATCGAATACGTATATAAGAACAAGAGGTGCAACCATAAATAAGTAATATTATGGAATAAGGGGATGTTCGTATTCATGAATCAGACATAAATACGGCCCGGATTGGCGCTCTGAGCACCAACCCCAACAATTTCTCCCACTTGCTCTAGTGCCAATCCACGGTATCATATACACGTCTCAATGTGCATCGTATGCACATGGTCCTCAAAAGCTCACCCAGTACTTAAGAGGTAGGCAACAAAAACAAGTTCGCTATGAAATATCGAGTTTGTCAAACAAATTCTATCGTTTCCCATAGTCAGCATCATTCATATTTTGTAGAATCTAGATTATAGATTAATATGACTCTGATGCTACATCAGTATTGTGCTACAGCTTCTGAGTTGTCCAAGTATTTAAGGATCAAATCCAAGATACTATGAAGACAACCGCAAGCACAATAACAATTCAAAAACTTCTAATTTAAAATGTCACTATGCAACTTCATAAGTCAATACTTCAAAAGTTGCATTTGATTCCACTAAATAGTAGAATCCTTCGTGACACTCCCACTGCATCTTTTGTGACTCTTTATGACGTAGACTGTCTAACGTCATAATTAGTCTCAAAACTAATATGACCCTAATGGTTGCAGACTGTATTCTCCATGAATTAGAAACTCGTTCTTAATATCTCAAAGATCATAAAGAACATGTTTCAAGATCCATCATATGGTCTATAGGATGTCAAAATAACTCGTAACAATTACGATTAAATCGACATCGATAATCGCACATAATAAAGTATTCACTATGTCATCATCAAATGATACATAATATTGTTTAGACATTCTAATCAATATCTCTTTCGAAAAAGGAATCATCCTTTACGAAGATGAATATTATATATAAGACATACAATAACTGTCGAACAGTTATACTAACTGTCATACAGATAGCCTTGTTATGTCTTTCATTAGATCACATCTAATGTACGACTAATAGGAGTATCTCACAAGTCTCTTGGTTTTATATCTTATATAAAACTTTATATCAAATATAACAGAGACTACTCCCACTGATTTCACGGAGTAAAGAAGACTTAGGTAATTCTTTTACCTCACAAACATCTCATTATACTATAATAATGATAATGTCGTTAGGATATATACACTAGAAAGTAATTTGTACGCTCCCACTAACCCTTTTATCACATATGTATTCTATATACTTTGACAAGATCAGACAATCTGACGATATCAAAAATAGAGAACACATATTTCTGGAAGACTTATCCGAGTCTACAATAGGCTCTATAAGCTAGCACACTAAACTGCGATCTCAGCAGAACACAAACTCTAGGGCCATTCCAGAATGAACTTTTCAAATAAGGAAATCACAACTGATCCCTTATCTGAATAAGTCATCCAAAAACGCCACTTTGTATTCTTTAACTAAAATATACAGTTTATTATCAACATTAACCAATATATCTTTAATTGTTCAATTAGCGTGACTAGAGATAAGTTTTCTCAGAATCTACAATAGATTACTGAGTACAACTTTTCTCACTGTCATACTGTAAAGGTCAAACCTTTAATAAGCTCATATTGCTTTCGCTGTGCAAACAATCAGCACATATCATGAACTAATTCATAATGAAAGCTTAATCAAGTTCAAAACTTGATCGTAGTAAACTATGAACAATCTTAGATCTAAGGTTCAATGGTGAACTTCCAGAATCGATATCAAATATCGCTTCCATTACAAGTTATAGGATAATTTTTCTTCAATAAGAAAACAACGGAACCATTAAGTATCAAATACTCGTGAATGATTCTGTTATCCTATTAAACTTGTATAAAGATGTATAAGGGTTGTTTCATCTTATTAATTACATAGTTCCAATTATAATTTATCATTCTCACATTTGACTTCAATAAGTCAAGTCTTTTCTACAATAATCAACATCAGATGTTACACACCAAACAATAAAACAATTTTATTACTTAGGATCGTAGGAAAGATATTCTATTAAATAGAATACAATATTCTATTAAACAGAATAAACGATAAACTTTTACTTATACCTCCGAGGTGTAAGTAATTTCCATTATATAACTATTATATAAAAGAAAGATTGAAATCTCAAACTTTTCAAGATTCAAATTTTCTACCTATACATATCATATATGCAACTGTAGAAAATAATGGAACATTAATTAAAGAGATGAATTAGTGTTACTGGAGTATAACCCCAAGAGTATTGAAACTAATTCGGTAACTTTCAATATCAGACGAATCAAATCATATAAGATTCGATTGCTCCCACTACTCAATTCCATCAAGATGGAATCGTGGAAGAACAATATTGAATATGAATCATATTCACTAAATAACCTTAGAACTAATTGCTTTAAATTCATACGTTTGATCGTATCAAAGATCTTTGAACAGTTCAAAGACATGTTATGAATTTTGAGGATAGAATTCTCTAAAACCTTTAGATTGAATATATTTGAACAAGTCAAAAATGTTCAATCTACGTTTCATCAGAACGGATTGAAAGTACTTGATACTTTCAAGACTTTCAATATGTGTTCCTTCAGAAACACGTAACTAAGTTATGACAATTCATCAACTAAGTTACGAAGTAAAGAAAGCTACCTTAAGCAATTATTATTTATTAAACCACATACATCCAATGTATCAGTTTAAATAAATTTGGTGGTCCAATGACAATCATTGGTTAAATGAGATCTTAATCACTTTCCTGAATACAATATTCATTAAATGGATAAGGATGTATAGTGTGATCTAGTATCAAACCATCATTTACCATACGGAATGAGCATCCAATACTTAAGTGATTAAATTCATAAGCACCGTTCTAAATTATTTACTTTACCGAATAATTTCTCCTTATGTTTATCTCTACGTCAATGACACTACTAGTTATTATAAAATATGTAACAATTGTTTATAAAGAACAAGTGACTATCCAATAGTCGCAAGTTCTGATATCAAATATCAAAACAATCGTTAACCAATATTTCAAATAACTAGACGGGAGATCTGGTATCCAATACCTATAGTTGTAGTATTGTGAAAATCGATATTTTCTATACACAAATATACGCATCTCCTTTCTTTAGCTTTACTATTTGCATTCAACTATTCACAACAATTGTAAATAACTGATTAGCAAATTGTGTCAGACACATTACCTCTAAAGGTAATTAAAGCTTAGAAATGTCATTACTAGATAAACAAATACCTAATAGGGCTTTCTAAATTGCCAGTCAAGAATCTCGAGATATGAACTAATTCAAGTCAATTCTTACTGCATAAGAAACTATTGTCTCTAAAGTATTATATCCTAAAGGGGATATCTATCTAGATTATCTATCATGACTTAGAAACTAAGTCACTAACCATCTTTTATTTTTTAAGAAAATCGGAACAATAGTTCCCGATGGTTTAGACCAATCTAATAATATCCTAGTCTAGTAGTATCTAGAACCTATTCTAGAATAACTGCAACCAAGAGTCTAGTCAGATAACATATCATAATATGTGTGCAGTAAATAAAAGTTTAATTCTATCTACTATAGAATAAGGAAACAAACAAGCGGCAATTTCCATAATAACATACACTGCCTAAGTTATGGAATATTTTAAACTTAGCAGTGCCTCCCATTATTTTTACGTAATGCCGTAATCCCCAACGGAAAGACGAGAATTCAATAATTAAATCGAATTCCATAATGGGAAGAGGACCCCATGAATATATTTCGACTCACAGCAGAGGCACGGTCTCGCCGACGTATATTCACAGGTAGACAACTAATTGTCAATCACTCACTAGTGACTCCAAGGTTCCGGTCCTGGCCGTTTCTCGTTGTCGCTGCGAAGGCAGGCCCACAAGGAGACGTACCAAGGTTAAACTTGTCAATGATAAACTCAAGTTACTTGTGTAACCCTGACAGCTAGGGCACGTTCAGGATTCCGCTTTCGCTTGAATTTATCTAGTATCTAATATACATTCGGCATAAATAAATTTCTATCAGCTACACCCTCACAGCAGAGGCACGGTCTCGGATGTAGTCAACGAAAAGATATTTATAACCGTATTGACAAGACGGACCAAGAAACAAGTATTCCAAATACTAGTTACTATTAAACCTTATTAAGCGGGGATATTCCATTAAGTGTCATACACCATAATCTAATCAAATTAGATTATAACATGCATGTATAAAGTCAAGAAAACATGATTAAACATTGAATAAAATAGCTAATCATTTATGGAGGCCTAGAATCAGACTTGCTCTGATACCATTTTGTAGGGGTTTTTAGGGGCTAAATCCGGTAACGCAGCGGAAGCGGCGGAAGATCGTATCTTCCGATTTCAAAACTTTTTCTTGGATTAATTAAATAAACATATTTATTTAATTGCCCAATAATCAAATTATGAAACAAAATTTCAAATGAATCATATTCAAGTGAAATTACCAAATTACCCTTATAGGGTATTTGTCCATTTTAGTCCGAAATTGATCCAATCAATTTTGAATGATTCTAAATCATTTCTAAGATGAACTTAGCATGTTCAAAACATCAAAACACCAAAAGCAACCAAATCCCCAAATATCTTCATCAAGGCCG
Source organism: Zanthoxylum bungeanum (assembly GCA_019454045.1). Lineage (NCBI taxonomy): Eukaryota > Viridiplantae > Streptophyta > Magnoliopsida > Sapindales > Rutaceae > Zanthoxylum > Zanthoxylum bungeanum. The sequence continues at coordinate 25,668 of SKCR01018910.1, forward strand.
AATGCTCCCTAAGGGGTGCCATTTGTGCACTTTGTCATTTCATGCATCAAAACACATCAAGATGTAATCCAATGAACATGAAACTTATATGCATCATATACACATCCAAATACACAACATATATGAAAACCCCCAAATTTGGAATTGGTCATGAACCCTAATTTTTCAATTTCTTCAAATGGACAAATTAGACCAAATTGGTTAAATCAATTACTTCAATCATGTTTCTTCCATCCAATCAAAGTCTCAACACAATGAAACAACTCAAGATCAAATCTAGGTCATCTAAGAGTGGGTCAACAACTCTAGATTAGCAACATGGTTTCCAAAACCTTAAAAGAACACTTATAACTACACTAGTCACAAGCTTTCTCCATTATACATGCTCTACACTTTCATCAAAACTTCCATCAACAAAAACACAAGGAATAAAGAAAGAAATAACCTAAGAACATCATATGTTAAAGCCTAGATCCAAAGGAACATTTTCCTCTCTAATAGTAAGTTGAAGAAACTTACTAAAAACCAAGCTTTCTTTGATTTCTTCTTTCTTTCTCTCAAGCTTCCTTTGTTTTCCATTATGGAGTTTTATTTAAAGTGTATTAGGTTAATGCCAAATGAAATGAAAAACATATACATGCTTGGAAAAGCCCTAGGCCGAAATTGGTAAAGGCAAATACAAGAATATTAATTTCATCTTCATTTGAATTTCATTGGTTCAACTTGATTAAATATCTAAAACAACTTTAAAGATATTTAATTTAGTCAACAAATGCAACTTAGAAAAAATATAACTCTTTATATTTTAAAGTGTCATGGCCGAAATTAGCAAGAAATAAAGAAAAAAGATATTTTATTTTTCAAACAATTTTGAACAAATATCTTAAGAAGTCAAAATCAATTTGACAACCTTTTCCTTTAATGTAAAGTCAAACATTTACACTTATAATCATTTCCTAACTTTATCATTTGGTGATATATTTATATTTTAATTATATTAATTATTTCACAATTAAATAATTAAATAATTAATTAAATACAAATATATCAAATATATGTATTATATTTACTTTAAATATCTCAAATACATATATATGATATATGTCAAATACCTTTATTTGACCATTTATTAATGTGTATTTAATAATATCATATATTAAATACAAATACACATTAATTAGGAAATGACGGTTCGGCCCGTTCGCATGTATTTTTCGTTTAACGATTAAACGATTTATAAATAATCATCATTATTCATAATGTTGCTCTAGTGCTCTACGAGTATGTTTCATTATTGAGACTCTCTAGATTCAGGTATATCCGTCACGAAATCCAATTTCGTGTCCATAATCTATCCACCCGTAGATTATGACGATCACGGATAAACTAGCTGAATCATACAGGTCGAGGTCATTGCATACGTATAATCCCTCCGTCACAGGTATCCAGATAATCCCAGAGATATAGAAGTGAACGTCAAATCTCTATAGGTATTATCTCGTCGACGTATCTATTAGCAATCTCTAAATAACATTCGGAACTTACTTCCGAAGTATATTGTGGCCACAGATTTAACAGACTGCTAATAATATATGGACTACCTATGCTCTGTACACAGAACTGACGGATCCTATCTTGACACACACAGGATATCCTGAGGATCGATCCACACCCAACGAACAGGCGGAGGTCTGATCTAAATAGATCGGTGACGTGACTGCCATCTAAGTGTGGAGGATGTCTCATACATCCACAGTGGTGTCTCAAGTCGAAGGACCACTATGCTACTCAACCCGAGAAGATTCTTATTGACGTTGGCGTACCATCCATTAAGAATCTTCGGTGAGCCGTTCAGTGTTTATCCACTATAAACACCTACACGTCTATATGAGTCTCCATAGACTCATGGTTCATTGGGATAAACCATCGGACCAAGTCTCGATATACGACATGTACTGGTCTCAACGGATTTGACTAACCGACCCGTGTTAGCAAATCTTGACCAGGAACTTTGTTTGATAATATACATATAGCAGTGACACTTCCCAATGTCAATTACAAACTAACTTTGTAACTGTGTACTGCATTATATATTATCGGGCCTTTGTCTAATATATACATATCACTAAACCACATTTAGTTTCAATCTAATCGTAATCAGATCGAATACGTATATAAGAACAAGAGGTGCAACCATAAATAAGTAATATTATGGAATAGGGGATGTTCGTATTCATGAATCAGACATAAATACGGCCCGGATTGGCGCTCTGAGCACCAACCCCAACAGGAGGCGTGCTAGGGTTTATTTTTTTAGGGTTTTTCTTTTCTTTTTTGTGTTGTGCCGAGTGAAAGTGACAAGTGAGGAGGCAGCCGTGAGTTACCATGGAAGAATATGAGGGTTGAGAGAGGCCAGTTTCGTTTGGGTGTCGTGTAAGTGAGAGAGAGATTAGGGTTTGTTTTAGGGTATATTTTATAGTGGTGCATTAGGGTTAGGGTTATGCAATTGGGCTTTGGATGGGTGCTTATGGGCTTTAGATGGGTGCGTATGGGCTTTAGATGGGTGTGCGGGTTTTGGGCCAAGATTAATGTTTAAAATAGGAATCGACTAAGCGAACCCGCGGCTAACAAACGAATTAAATTTGATGATGTATTAATTTTTGAATTTTCTCTTTCGACGTCAGTTTCCCGCGACTTCCGCAAGTTATCGGGTAGTGCCTCCATATGAGGCTCATCATCGGGCTTCTATGCAAAAATGCAGTGTCTACACCAGTGTCTCATGCAACCTAAATGCAGACTATATGCTAAAATTTAAATATGCAAATGCAATAAAAAAAATAAAATAAATGATAAAAGAAAAAAATTATAAATGTAGTGATTAAAAAAATGAGATACAAAAAATACAAACCAAAAAAAAAGAAAAAAATACAAGGTTGTTAAATTATTATTCTATCTACTAAATTATATTCTTCGGCAACGACGCCAAAAACTTGACACACTAACAAAGTAGTTTTTTACTCCCAAGTATTAGAGTGTCGAAGTAATAAAATAACCCAATAAGTCTGGGGTCGATCCACATGGAATAGATTTAGTAAAATAAAATAATAATTTGACAGAAAAAAATAATAAATTATTTGAAATGATTGACAATTTTTAAATTGGACCGCAACGATAAAATAAAATACTGGGGTTAGGGGATCCACTTTTAATATTTCAAATTTAGAAATTGATCGAGTTTGAGTTAGATAGTCATAATACGCACTACCCTTAAGTAGGAAGAGTTTGCCTTCGATGCTCTTTGTCTTTTCTATTGATTTTGGGGGTTCCCTTTCATTTATAGGGCCCGCGAGTAAGGCAGCGAGGTCAAGGATAAGGAGTTTTCTTAATCCAGCGGGCTCTAGTTCTTTTACAGAAAATGCTCAAAATTCCATGCAAGAGTCAGTGGATTTAGAGGTAGAATGAGTGTAACTAGTAATAACTTAATAGCCCATTGATACACTAAAGATAGTTGGCATATGTCATTATTACCGAGTTAATTTATTTCAGGAATTAATTATACTAAAACATATAAAACTAACCATAAAGGCGGTGATAATATTTGTCTATAACAAGTACAATTAGGTACTCAATTATGCCAAATAAATAAAACCATCTGTTGACGGCTGATTTTGGTCTCAGGGCAATATGAGAATATTACTCCCGAGACAATCCTCCCTCAATAGTGAATTTGTTTTGGTTATGGGGGACCAAAAGCAAACTTAGCAAAAGACAAATAATACACCAATCGACAAGGAAATTTAACGTGGTTCGGCGGATTTTGGTCTGACCTACGTCCACGGGCACAAAAAGGATGATACTTTTATTACTCAAACACGTTTCTCGGCTCTGCTTCTGGTTTTTTACAAGTCTGATGGTAATGATTCTGATGATGATTCTCTTCCCCTCTACACTCACTCTACCCTCCTATTTATAATGGTGAAGAAATCAGATTCCTATTTGTACAAGAATTCCCAGTTGGAGAGGGTTTCCATTTCCTATCATGATTCCTACTTTTAAAACTAAATTCACTTCTTTTATCCTTTTAGGATACTGACTCATCAGTTCTCTTTATGAAAATAGGATAACTTATTATATTATCTTGTATGGATAGAAAGCCTTATCTTCCCGAACATGTCTTGCCCTATGCTCGATTTTCACGAGGTCGGTCTTCATGTGGTCGGTCATAATAGTCTTTTGTACTTAGAATGCTGATGTCGACCTGATAATTGCCCGGTCATCTTGAACTCAAGTGCTCGGTCACTAACCGTAAAGTTCTCGGCCCCTTACTGTTGACTCTTTAGTGGTCAGGTCGGCATTAATAATCTTGACTGAGAAGTGAATTACATTTTTTACCCATGTCGTGCTGCTTAAATAACATAGTGCCTGAAAACACCATCAACATTTGTCCCCTAGTTCTCGGTTCCAACGAGTATGCAAGTTGGTGCCGGGAACTATATAAAGATGGTGTGTTGATCGCTTTGCTGGTGGTCGCTCCAGAAATCACAGAGAAATTGCATTCGCCATCAACTAAGTCTTATGTTTCTATCTTCATATCCTCGGTTATTGGAGATGTTGACCCTATTCAGAATGATTCTCCACCTCAAAGCAAATTTCTTACTCGGGTCGTCCCATCAGGAGATGAAGTTCCTCTTGTTGTCCAAACTAAAAATGACTCCTCCTCTGTAATATATGTACCAGAGATTTGGAGGTCCTGACCCCTGACTGATCCAATCTCGATTATGAGGAGAAAATTTTGCCTCTAAGCTAACTATGATGTGCTCGGTGGCATGTGATCATGTCTTGAGATGTGAGAGATGCTCGGACCTGGGGGAATGCTACGTCCCCAGTCCGAAGGACTGACTCGGTGGGACGCAACCCGACCCCGAATGAAGAGAGGCACTTGGACCTGGGGGAATGTTACGTCTCCAGTCCGAAGGGCTGATTCGGTGGGACGTAACCCAACCCCGAATGAAGAGAGGCACTTGGACCTGGGGGAATGTTACGTCCCCAGTCCGAAGGGCTGATTCGGTGGGGCGTAACCCGACCCCGAATGAAGAGAGGCACTTGGACCTGGGGGAATGTTACGTCCTCAGTCCGAAGGGCTGACTCGGTGGGACGTACCCTGACCCCGAGTCGAATAACTAAGTGGCCTCGACGGAACGAAATCCAGCCCCGAGTCGAATAACCAAGTGGCCTCGGCGGAACGAAATCCAACCCCGAGCTGAATAACCAAGTGGCCTCGGCGGAACGAAATCCAGCCCCGAGCTGAATAACCAAGTGGCACACATAGGCCTCGGCGGAATAAATCCAGCCCCGAGCCTACACCACGAAACCTCGGCGGAACGAATCCAGCCTTGAGTCGAATAATCCTTGGGACTTATTCAGAAGGGAGGTGACTCAACCTTTTGAAGCCCTACCAAATCTGGCACGGGCGAAAAACAAAAACAAAACTTTGGAAAATAAAATCAAAAGGTGGGGGTGACTTAGCACTTGTCCCAAAGCAAAACTTTTCACAAGTGTAAACAACAGCACGGATGCCTCGAAACAGTGTCCTGCCCGAGGCCTCCAAAACATAATTCTGAATATTTCAAGTCAGTGTCCCGGCGAACCAGGATTTGGATCAGAGAGCGTTTAAAATGGTAAGGGCACATCCTCTATACGTCAGGTCACTGTGGAGCCTGTGTATTTGTGCGAGGGCTCCTCCTTACCGCGCTGGAGCAGGCACACGTCACAGGGGCACAACGCCTCCCCATGCTGCGCCTCTCTTGGATCCAAATGATGAATGTATCAAAGAGTGTCCGGGATACTAAGGGTACATTCCTCCTTAGGTCCGGCATCACTGGAGCTAGCAATCGTCACGGGGGCATCATCTCTCCCCGTGCTATGCTTTCTCACGGATCCATTACATCGGGTAAGTGAGGATCAGAGAGTGTTTTGAAACATTAAGGGCATATTTCTCCTTATGTTCGGTAACACTGGAGCAAGCAATCGCCACGGGGGTATCATCCCTCCCCGTGCTATGCTTCTCACGGATCCTATGCATCGAGTATGTCCCTGAATATTCTGAGGACCCCGAGCTAAAGAGACATTTGGTTCTGGGGGAATGTTCATCCCCAGGCCAATAAGCACGACTCGGTGGGACGTAACCCGAACCCTGAGTCGAATAGTATAGCAGCCTCGGTGGAACGAGATCCAGCCCCGAGCCGATGAAGAGGCCTCGGTGGAACGGACTCCAGCCCCGAGCCGATTGTTGAAGAGGCCTCGGCGGAACGAACTCCAGCCCCGAGCCGATTGTTGAAGTGGCCTCGGTGCCAACTATCCTCTGTAATGGGCGTTGAGTATGTCCCCCGTTTTTTTTTATATGGCTTCCAACTTTGTTTTAAGAAAGCGGATGGAAAAAAATTTTCTTTTGAAAAGAGAAGGTTTTATTCATATTTGGGGACATACTGCCCTCCTTACAGTTCTTCTGCGGGATATTTCGAGAAAAAGCTTTATATTTGGCTCATTTGTGGGCATTGTTGGTACTGACCGACCACCTTGTAATCCCGGGGCCTGTTCTGTTTCTAGCACGTCTGACTCCCGAGCTCTGTTATAGTTTTTCCTTGACCGATTAGAATCTATGGTCAGTGTTATGTGTCATCTGCCTAGTCGCCATAACTTCATGGTCAATGTATTTATTTAAATATCCATTCCGCGCCAGGTCTTCCATCTGTTCCCGCAAATCTTTGCACCCATCTGTTGTGTGTCCCCTCAGATTATGATGTACACAATAGGCTTTTTGATTTCTCTTATCAGGGGGGAATCTCCTGAGGTCAGGTTCTATTAAGAGGCCTTTTCCTTGGATCTCCATGATGATCTGCCCTGGTGGCTTGCTCAGGGGAATATATGCTTCTTCCCGGACTACATGGTTTACTTGGGTCGGGACTCCTCTTTCCTGGTCGCTCCGAGGCATTGGTTTGAATTCCTTGTGTCTTGGGAGGAGTTTTCTGAACTCCCTATCTGGCTGGTGGGGGGCCCCTGCCCTTGTCGTCCTTTCTTTGACGGTTGTCCCCCTCCGGGAGAATTTTTCTTCGTTTTCTAATGAGACGAACTTCCGGGCCACCTCCAGGGCGGTTGCATAGTCTGGGGTGCCTTGGATTCTTAGGTGGGTCCATAGTCTTCCGACTTTTAAGGCTCCCTTCAGGCTTTCCAAGGCCTGGGGAGATTCATACCCCCCGACTTCAAGCACCATGTTATGATACCTCTCAACAAAGGTTTTTAGGGGCTCGTCGTCTCCATGTTTCATAAGTCTTAACTCTCCGATTGTCTTTTTAGGGACGCAGGCCCCTTTGAAGTGCCGTACAAACGATTTTTTGAGTTGTGCGAGGCTGCCAATGCTCCCAGGAGCTAGACTTCTATACCATAGAATGGCGGATCCAGCCAAGGTTAGGGGGAATACCTTGCACACGGGATCCCCTGTCACTCCTTGGACCTCCATCAATAGTACAAAGCTCTCAATATGGGATTTTGGATCGGTATGGATTTTGTAGGGCGTCATGGTCGGCATGTTGAACCTTTTCGGGAATTTTACTGATTTTATTTCTTCTGTGAGGAGAGATTCCTCTTTGTCATCTCGGGCGTCTCCTGTACCTGTTTTGAGGCTTGCCCCCACTTGGCCATCTCTTTCTTTAACCAAGATTTTACCCCGCTATTTGGGCCGCCATGTAGCCTTCTGCGCTCTTCTTCATGTTTGTTGCCACGGGTGCGGTGTTCCTCACTCCTTGGGATCTCCCGAACAGTCTCGTCGTACTATGTGCCTCCTCTTCTTGTGTAGCGAAGACTATCATAAGAGGAATCTGTCGAACATCTCTCTTCTTCTTCTTCCCACGTGTCCTCTGCTTGTGAATCTTCTTCCACCACTATTGGTCGCAGTGGCTTGAGACATTCTGGTTATATTCTCCATCACCTTCAGCAAGCCCTCTACTCTGGTCTATATGGTGAGGTGGAAATCCCTTTGATTTCCAAGTCAGTTAGATCCATCAAGGTCTTCACCTGAATGCTCATGATCCTCTTCGTTGTTGCCGCCACCAACTTTTCGTCGACACATTTCTCCCTCCAGCGGACGTCCTTTTTGTTACGACTCACATCCGACCCTAGTTTCTGGAGCCTTCTGCATTGGTATCCACATCATTGGTCTCAACGGGGCTTCATCTCAAGGGAGCTCTTATCGATGGGAGCTCCCTCAGTAGGTCCTAGTTTTTCACTTTGTGGAAGATTACAATATCCCGTTATCTTCCCACTTTGGCCGCTTGGGTTCTACCATCGTGGTCGCAGTGGCTTGAGACATTCTGGTTATATTCTCCATCACCTTCAGCAAGCCCTCTGCTCTGCTCCATATGGTGAGGTGAAAATCCTTTTGATTGCCAAGTCAGCTAGATTCGTGCCCATGATCCTCTTCGTTGTTGCCGCCACCAACTTTTCGTCGACACATTCCTCCCTCCAGCGGACATCCTTTTTGTTACGACTCACATCCGGCCCTAGTTTTTGGAGCCTTTTGCATCGATATCCACCCCATCGGTCTCAACGGGGCTCTATCTCAATGGCCCTTCATTGTGGTTCTCCTCTAACCGCCCTTCCTCGCGGAGGTCCTCGACGACGACTCATTCCTTCCCTTTCCCATTGTCTTCTTGGGGCCTGTTCCCTAGATCTAGACCTTTGGTTTTGTTGTTTGTGATTATATTGCTTGTGAGGATTCCTGCACAAATAATTGACGCCAGAGACGCAAAACTGGGTTTTCAATTTTCGCAATTACTAAACCCAAGAAAATTCGTTCAACCAAACAATAATGGTCTCTATTAAATAATGATTCTAATAAGACCATAGTATTTTAGCCCAAAGGTCTCTATTATTACTTTATTATCAAAAGGTCGATTCCTTATTCTAGGGATTCTCGTACTATTTATAATACTTTATCGTAAGGAAAATAAATTGACAGTGGTTACATTCCATTCATGTTCCTCACTAACTGGCCTGCTCCCTAGAATCTCGGAACTTCCTTATTCTGGGTTGTTGTCCCGCTTAAAGAAACAGAAAGTAATTAATTGACTGTCTGATTCCTTGTTAAGAAGATTTGTGTCATTAAGAAACTGATATTTCGGGTTCATTCCTTGTGTGACTTCTACTTGCCTTCGTTGGAGCCAAGTCTGATATGGACTTTCTATCGGGGAGCCCTGAATTCAGACTCTGATGGAGGTTCTCGTATCATATTTTGACAATTGGTTCCGGCGTCAGACTCTGATGGAGGTCCTCCTGATTTCAGACTCTGGTGATGGGTTCTGTTGTCAGACTCTGATGATAGGTCTTGAAGGCTGATAAAAGGTACCAGAGCCCTCTTCGTCCAGCCCTCTTCGTCCACCACGTGTCATTTTCCCCTATGTGGATTCACGGAACATGAATGGTAATTGTCACCATTGTGGAAATTGTGACACAAATTCTCTTGGGAGTTGGAAAGATGCGGCAGAAACTAATTCATTGGGGAGTTGCAAAGATGGGATTAATGGGGTTTCTAAGCTGATCAAGAAGGTATTTACAAATTTTCAAAAAAAAAAAAAGAAGGTATTTACAATTAGTGGGCTAGCCTTTGAATCACCCTCCTATGAAACCATGAGTCCACGTATGTCTTGGGCTGAAATGGCTCAGGAAGATGAGCTTGAGGAGGAACAGAGTGAAGTAAACAAGCAGGTGGATGATGATGTTATTGTTTTGAGTGTCTTGAAGGTAGTTGAGAAGCCTACTCTGTCTAGGGAACACCGAGAGCACATGCGGTTTATGCATGTGGGGAGGAAGTAGGATTTTGTACGTATGGAGAACACCCAGGTCCACAAGCAGCTCAGGTCCTCATGCAGCTCAAGTCCCGCCAACATATTGAATGAACTTTCGCCTATTTTTCGAATGGAAATTTGATAATTTCCTTGTAAAAAAAAAAAACCTCTGTTTCATACTATTTTGATATGTTTGATGGAAAAATACAGGAGTATTGAATCATCATCCGATATAAATCTGATCAACAGTGACTGACATTTTGTGCATGAGAAAATTTGATTTTTCACAACAAAAAAATTGTTAAATATTTTTCATTTTGAAAAGCAAATCAAAATTATCAAATTAATACACCAGACTTTTGATTGAACGGGGAGGCCATACTGTCCTCATCGATAATTTTTAGGCAATTTGCTCATGGTGGAAATATTGGAACAAACTTTGCCCAAGTACATAAATTTAACAGAAGTTGCCAATTTTTCACACAAATTATTCAAATGAATGCTATACATAAACTGAGGGCAGGCCCTCTCAAGCTAAACAACCAAGTTAAAACCAGGGATGCCACGTTGGATCCATCATGCACAAGTTTCTAGCTGACAAGGCAGCCTCAACCAATTCAGTGACACCCCCCTGTACTGACTGTGGTGGCTCCACCACCGCATTTTCTTCCTGAATGCGATTAAAAATAAACAAGTTAATAATCAAGGCCAGCGCCATTGTATTCCAATTTTCAGAAAACTGGAATCATGAAAGGATAAAAACTAAATGAGCCGCGCTGTGGTTACCTCTTCAGAGAACTGTGGTGCGATTCCATTGATCCGGCCAATAACATTCTCAACATTGGTGCAAACCTTATCTTTGAAGTCAATGGGGTTCAAACCACCCCCTCCAGCAGCTCCCAGAGGCATACCGAGTGGTCTCCTCCAAGACCATGATAACAGCTCATCACGGAAAAACATGGCCAAATGATACCACAGGTGCTCACTTTGCTGCAACATTTAAAAAGGAGAGGCCAATAAAGTTTACTTTGCATATCTAAAATGGATAATCCACATTTTTCAGAAATTCTTACTTTTGGTGCAAGCACAGCCTGAGCAGCAGCACTCATTGCAGACACAATAAGGCCTTCGACACCAAAATGGGAGAAGAACGATTGCATGTTCCTTGTAAGACGAAAAGGCACTGGTTCATTAAACTCTATCATTCCATTTGCATCATATGCAGGATGAAAATCTGTCTGGAATATCTTCCCCGTGTTCTTAGCAAATAAAATCTTGTTGGGGGACCTTCCCCCTATTTGTAGCATGAAAGACATGAAACTTGAAAGGGCTAATTGGATAGCAAATTGCTTTTTGAAAGCCCACATATGGTTTCCATTCAGCAGAGTCTTGTACATGTACTGTGAAAAAATGCTCTCTGTAACATAATTTTTTGTTATATCATTATAAGCTTGGAGGCGGAGATCTACTACAGCTTCAGGTGAGATTTGGCCAGATATAGCTTGGTTTAACTGCTCCTTGAAAATGGTAATGGGCTGGTCTGCTTCTCGGTCATTCCTTGCACAATGGTTCTCATACACCTCAAGGAAGGTGCTGTACATCAGATCATCTTCAACCATGCGAACCTGTTCATGCGTCAATGGGTTATTATATGCAGGTTAGTTAACAATTACCATTCAACAAATAAAAGCAAAACAAGGAAATATAAAAGGAAAAAGAATCTTGGTCAGAGGCACATTCGACATGCATAGAGACATCTATGAATTTCATCATTTTTATCCATTTAAAAAAATAAAACAAGGAAATGAAAAAACAGTGAAATCTGTAAAAGGGAGAGCTCGGCACCTGGGACCAAACGGGAATAATAATTGGTGTGTGTATACATATGTGGCGGCGTCTTGATTCCTTGAGCTTATCAAACATTTGGTTCATTACCCTGAAAAGCTGTAATATACGTTCATCACTTCTAGCATTAGGGGTCAAAGATGTCTGAACAATAAAATGACGTCGAGAGCCATCAGAGCCGATCAAAGTCAAACGCCGGAAACTGCTTCCATGTCTACGCACAATTGGTATATCAGCTCCAACCCTGTCCAGCTTTACAGTATGGTCAGGTGCAACTTCCTGAAGAATCCAACGGAGAAGTTTCATTAGAACAATGGCAAATGGGGTATTAATGCAAAATTGTTGTCCAACTTCAACTTATAAATAGGCTTATTAAAAATTTAGAGAGTTGACTAAACTTCACTTCAGATAGGTTTAAAGGCAGGAATAAAAATTTCCATATCCTTATTTACCATCATACATATGAACAGTACAACGGAGCCAACATGAGTGAGTAAGAAATCATTATGAGATGTAATGAATAATGTTTCAAGAGTGTAAACACTGTAGCTGTGCATTTTACCTATTAGCTTAACTAAGGCTTTTAATCAAGTGATTTATTGAGAAGGTAGCAGAGATAGTTTGACCAAGAGATTTGTGTTAGAATACATCCACCATATTAATTAAATTATAATAACCTGCAACCATTATTATGATTGTGTTTAGTCCATTGATCCTACATGTCGGGGAAAGTGTTTCTGCTTAAATATCATTATTGTAGGCCTATGTATCAATTTAAGCTTTTAGGGCAAGTGGTAAGTTTAACAAAAATGAAAATACCGATACAATTACCTGATCACTAAAATATTGTCCAGGAATCTCTACATCAACCACATGGAAATCACGCAACACCCTGCTTTCCTCTTCGAGTTTCAACACAGCTGGAAACCTGTCCTCGACATTGCTCTGAAGAACATTTTTCCAATGTTTCAATTTTTCAGTCAGTTCAGAGAGGGTGGCAGGGAAAGTAGCTGTACTTTCTGGATCGAGGTCACGCTCAAAATCCTGCTTATATTCTCTCACAAATTCCACGTGCTTGTTGATGGCATCAGCAGAGAAGCAAGCCCTGCAAACACCAGAAAGCTCCTTCTTGAGGGATTGGGGAACCTCCGCCGTAGTAGCAGTGGGGTACTTGTAACAACGGTGCAGCAGAGCATTAACAACAGCTAGTAGCCTCTCCTCTGGCAGGGTAACAAACCTCGAGCCAATTTCTGTGAGCAAACTCTGCAAACAATTTCAGAACACAGCTCACACATTAAAAGTTAATTCTTTATCTCGTTTTTTTGGTAATAACTTCCTCATTTATTAGCTTACCAATTTAGTGGTATCAATTAAAATGATGACAATATCAAGAGCAAACAAGAAGAAAGTTCTTGTGGGGACAAAACTTGAATCATAATTTTCCGGTCTATAATTTATTAATTAGAAAAAAATTGGTCACCTCAAGTTCACTAGCCAAATTTGCGTGCTTGCTTCTAAGGGTCTCCATTATATCCTTTGCAGCATCAAAAGCACTAGCAGCAGACGCTGCCTGACTCCAAGCACCATTACGCCTCATTGCATTCTGAACACCTTCGCTGACGGTAGATGAGCTTTGTTGCACTGGTTGATCATTTGTTGTGTGCACATTACTTTCTCCAGCTGTTGGCCTATCAGGTTCTTGACCATGGGAATTACCACCATCCTGAGATCCAACCCCGCCAGAATGAATGCCTTGATGAATTTGGTTGTTTGAAGGTAAAACGCTCCCACTGTGACTCTGTGCCCTCGCATTTCCATCAGCCAAACCAAGAGAACCAGCAGAGGAAGTAGGGACGTTTTGCTGTGTTCTTTGCTGAGCCATTGCCATTCTACCTAGTTCAGATTTATTCGCCGCATCCCGGCGTTCAAGCAAATATGTGCGGAGCCAGTAATACAAGGCCTGATAGTTTAAAAGAAGAAAAGATCAAGTTTAACTAAATGAAAATGCATAGTACTTATATTCGATCAAAAAACATTACCTGTGGGTACACACTAGCAATTTTCAGAAGAACAGGTTTGCAATGAGGTGCTTCTGTTCTCTGCAAGGAAAGTAGTAGCTGCGCGAATCCAAGAAAGCCAAACCCAATGTGGTATTTGGTCCACATATTTATCGAAAGTCCTACCCACAGGCTCATTGGGACTATCAAAGCTGAGAAGATACAGAACACGAGCTAGATGGCTTCTGGAATTAGAAACACCTAATTTAATACCTTGAAGAAAGCAGTTAACAGTATATTCTAACCAAATTTCTTCATTGCTCTCTTTGTAAACCTGGAATTACAAGTCAAATAGCAGATATGTACTGAGTTTAGTCTCAAATGACACTTGTGACATAAAAGCACATTAATTGATTACCATGTCTGCATAATGTCCCCAGCTTATCCACCCTTTAGGTAGATTCCTGAAAAGGCTGATAGCATTGGAGAAAGCAAGATTAGCTCCTTCTAAGTCATTTAGCTTTAAGAGGAAATCCCCCTTGAGATGAAGAATCTCTGCTTCGTGTTTCGGGGGAAAATATTCCAAATTAGTGCTGTTGATCAAATTAAGCCCACTAGAAAGCTCCCCTTTCATTTCCAGAAATGCTTTTGCCTGTTCTCTTATCTTAACAAAGGCCTCCTGCATCATGCAAATGAAGAACCAATTAAATACAGCATAGAAAACAATTAAAAACACACTCTGAAGACCTTCACAATTGGGGGCTCAGGCTCATCCAGAATTATCAAAATGATTAATTTATGATATTAAACTTCTGATCTGGAAATTATTTATGAGGCTTAAGCATAACTGTTAAAACCTGTAAGTAAGAACAACCAGATTGTTGTGATAATTGACAAAACTGAACATGTTGTTTGGTCCAACGAGAAAAAAATATATTATGAGGCTTCCCAACATCTATTGGAGATGCTGAGCATCTGGTGGAGGAAAAAAAGTATACTTTCCTGCATCACATAGAGATTCATTATAGTATCTAATACCTGCACTTCCATAGTTGAATGGCCATACATCTTTTCTAGTATTGTCACACAAACATCATAAAGGCCTTGCTTGCGTGCAATTCGAGCAAGCTTATTGACATTCCATGCTTTGTCACGATAACCAAGATGATGAAGTTGAGGATTTGTGGTCCCAAAATCCTTGAATGCATCTATGATAGAATTATACATTTCATTCCTCCACTGAAGTAAATCATACCAAACAGACATATTATCCCATTCATTTGGAGTTCTCAGCCTCCATGTCTCCAGGATGTCCTTGAGGTCAGCATAAAGATTTCCATGTACACCAGCAGAATTGCTGGAAACCTTGTTCCCATTGGCAATGTCTACAAGAATTCTAGCAGATTCTTGAACTTCAACTAGCTGTTGAAATTGTTGCAAAAGAGGAATCCTAGCATGAACAGACATTTCAGGCAACTGCCACCATTGCTCCAGAGCAAGATCAACACCTTTCCCCACAATGTTTTCGGCATCCCCTACACCATTTGCATTTCTGTCATGAAGGGCAAAAAATGCTTGAATTAGGCGAAGTTTTGGAGTTTCTTCAACTTGGGCCTTAGGGATAACATGGTCTTTCATATATGCCCAATCAGGCAATTTCCACAGGCTGTCAATTAATATTTCATAATTCTCAACACTCTTGCCAAAATCTACCAAAGCATCCCACTGACTAAGTTGACTGGCACAGTAAATCCATTGCTCTTCCCAAAGACACATCTCAGCCTTCGGTACTGTGTTGTTATATGTTCCTTGAATTGCCTTAACCATGGCTTGGTAAAAAAGGCAATGAGCACGCTGCCAGTAGCCATGCTGAACAAGTGAAAGTCCAGCCCTGGTTTCTGCAGTGATTGATCTTTTCTTCCACAAGCCAAACCTCATATCTTCTTCATTGAGCAGACGGTACAGCTCTGCGAGACACTCAGAGCACTTTGTATCATTTGTGAACAGCATTACATGACTTTCAAGTAAAGCCAACGCAGTGTGCCACGCATTGTAAGTTTTTCCTATGTATTTAATGAGTTCACTTGGCATCCGTGGTTGAGGATGGCTCAACTGAAGCCCTTCCAGAAGAGCTTGCACAACATTTGGTCTGTTGCCTTGCTGCTTCTTATGATAATCTTTTGATAGAAGAGTAATCATCGGTTTAGCTAGAGCCACCTGCTCTTCTTTGAGTAAGGTCACCCAGACAATGGGAAATACCAAAACCCATAGATGGTATGCAACATTTGCATCAGTGTGAGCCAGCTCTCTCAAAGGGATAATAAGATCACCCACCTAGAAGAAAAACTGAAGGTCAAGTTTAAATGAAATCACGGATATGCAATTCCAATAAAAAGAAATTTTCCAAAAAGCATGTACACGAAATTCTTATCATCATCAGGAACTGTTATCGGATCGCCCAATAAAATGTATAAAGCAAACAATCAAGTAAAAATAGTAACCTATTAATTTATGTGATTAAAAAGTGTCGTAAGAAAAGGAAACTACAATACACATACAACACGACAGACAATCGTTGCCATCCTAGATAACTAGGATTCCAAACTGTATATTATTGATTTGTACAGGCTAAACTTAAGATTCAGCTCTATGTATTTCACATTACAGATGAGATCCTAAAAGGTGGATGATGAATAACCTGAAGTTTGCTCATTTCATTCAAAAACTGTGCATGCTTCAGAACAAGGCTATCAAGTGTTAGAGAAGCATCATCAGGACCCTGTGGAACATCTGTGATATGAGACTGTGTTCCTGAATCATCTGGAAGTGGACCTGAAACCACAAGCGGTAGAACCTTGGCAGAGTTTGGAGCAAGCGTTATAGGCTTATCCTCAACTAAGATTGATAAAATGAGGTCCAGCCCTTGTTTGAGCCAGAAGACATCACTTAATGCTTCCCAGTCCTGAATTTGAATAATGTACTGCAGCCTTGTGAACAATGTCTTCCCAAGAGACTCATCATATAGAGAGAAGAATTTCATCCTGATTTCAGGATTCTTTGCCCTTAAACCAAGCATGAATTGTCTTTCCACCTTCTGAAACACCTCTTGACGTAAGGATAGGGGATATCTGAATATCAATCAAATCAAATTATTGGTATCCTGATCAAAATACAATGCAAATGAATTGAAAGCAAAGCACATACTTATTTGAATCAGCACATAATCCATAAAGAAGTTGAAGATATTTCTTGTCCCACTCTTCCAGGACTTGGGGTAAAGTTCTGCTTATCAACTTGTGAAAGCTTCTGCAGAAAGGACAATATCTCCTTAGGAGAGATAAAAGCATGAGATGAGCCAGATGTTCCTGATTTGCCAAAGTCATCTTCAATCCACCCTTTCACTACATCAAGTATGCAAAGAAGCACGCTGGGATCTGTTCCTTTCTCTGAGAGTAAGGCATTCAATATTTGAGTAATGGATCGTTTGCAGTCAGGCAGAAGCATGACCCTTTCACTAATAAGCCTTAAGGCAGATTTTATATTAGAGACAACTGCTCCAGCATCAGCACCTTGATGGGAAGAAGTCACAGCAGAATCTGGATCTGTTCGTTGACCCTGCATAAGAGATCTCGTCATTTGGGAAAAGTTATATAAATAATACCTTCCGAGGAAAATGCCAATCAATAATATGAAATTTGCAAAAGAGAAACTTCTATAAGTGGAATAGTGGACAACATTTAAAGCGAAATACAAGCACATGCCATCAACATTATCAAAAATGCACCAGCAGGAAAATGTGAAGTCTTTTCAGAGTTAATAGATAGAAATGGGTACACGTACACTGACGAAATTAAAATTTGCTAAAAAAGTTAACAATGAATATTTATCAAGGTGGCATTGTCTTACTTGTTTCAGATGAGAGCCTGCTGGAGATCCAATATCACGTGCCAGGCGTTGGAGTATACGGACCAAGATGACAGGATCAATGAAGTTCTGCTGCACCTCTGTCAGGGTTTTAATCACAAGCAACACAAAGCAAATTGAAGTTGCGGTGTTTTCTTCACCTGATGTCTGAGGAGAAATAATTGTATTTACATGCTTCTGTATTAGCTCGTCAACCTTCTGATATAGAAGCTTTACATCAGATGGTGTGCTCACTACATCCAGAGGGAAAGCAAGAAAGACCATCTTCAACAAGGCACACAACGAATTCCCAGCATCTAACATTTTGTACTTGAAACAAGGTTCAAGAATCTGAAAAAAAAATGTTGCAAGGATGCCAGACATGAAAATTTAAGTAATTGCACACAAACTTGGTAAAAATCATAAGCTACCGCTCAGGAAACAATTATAAGCTTCCAGCACGGGGGCATACCTGAGAGATCTGATTGATGTTATTTTTGATAAAAAAATGAGGTTGCTTTTCAAGAATCTTGTTCATTACGTCCAAGCCCTGTGCAAGAGCTGTGGAAGGGTCCTTTGACTGAGATGGTTGAATACTGCTCAGTAACCTTTCTAAATAATTAAACTTGACATTGGCATTTGGCCACACCTCCAAAGCTTGTGAAAGTAGCTCTAAAGCCTGTTTGTACATGATACTTGCTTCCTTGTCCTTGGGCTCTATGACCAAAGCAACCTGTTTCCGGACAAAAAATAGATGATCATTTTTGTCACACTACATGACTGGAAAACCTCAAAATAATAATAATACAAAATGCAACTGCATCAGCATAAAAATGTCATATTATATTACACTTGCATACAAGATGATTTAGAGCAAGACACAGAAAAAGAAAAAAAAAAATAGCAAGTAAGATGAACAAAGAGACCATTTTTCCTATATCTTCAACAAAGTTGAACCATGAGACGCTACTCATCTCAAACGCATTATGCTGCAATAATATTGTAAATAATAACAAACATATTTTTATAAAACGGATTTTCTCTATAATGCACTTATCCACTACCCGGTGGAATGCTTATCATGGGGTGAGCGGTGGGCTTGTGTTGAGATAAGGAGATCTATCTGTGAGTAAACCAATTTTAACTGACAGCAGCTAATGGCACAATGTGCATGCATGCATATGATCAAGAATTCTAACTTTCTACAGAAATTTCTACAGGAGCTCTAGACCTTCGGTTAGTGTACTTTGAACGGTTGAGAATGCATCTCACATGTGCATTGAATATGATGTATAAATGCACGTCAGATTTAATCACAGCCTTTGGAAGTGCATTGATATTATGGTCTAAAAACTGTCTAGCAGTATGTACTGTATAGTACCATAGACCTCATATGTATATGTACACAAACGTACATGCATACATACATGCACACAAATACAAATAAACATACATATTATACGATATGCATATAATTGCAAGGATAGTTCAAATGTTTTGAAATGTAATCCAAAAGTGAATGAACTTCTATCAGATATTAGAAAAATGAAGTCCGAGCTTAAATAGAGTAAAAAGCTTACATATAGTGCTAAGCACTCTGCTTAGTTAAATTGACATGAAAACTGTAACCAGAAAACAGGATTTAGCAGTTTAGCTTTAAATTATTTGCAGATTGCGAGTGGAAAGCAGACATTATTGAACTGCAAGTTGTAAACTGCATCTTACTAGATCTTACTAATTAATATAATGAAAGGAAAAATAAAAGAAAGCCTCACTCTTATCAGAAAATTGATAATCATTTCTTCCATAGCAGCATTTGGTTTGAATTCTTCATCAGGTTGGCCAGCAGATCCTGGGGTTTCTAAGTTGGGGATTGATGAGGGACCACCAGGTGACATGACACAGAGGGATTGAAGACCAGATTCTAATCTGACTCGCTTACTTGGATCTTCAGGGAGTGTTGATCCATCAACAGGACGCTTAGGATCAGTACCAGTGGAGCCAGGATTGACTCCATCAGTCAGGCTTGGGGCATTACTATCAGTCACTATTTTCATTTCATTTTGCCTTTGTCTTTCCCAACTGACCACCAATCCAGCAAGTTCAATGGCTAGACGCCTGTTTTCTGTTGCAGTGTTGTATGGCAATCCAAGGCGACTAAGAGAATTAACCATCTGAGGTACAAATTGGGCTCTGCAGCTGTAGAAGAGATCTGAATGGCGCACAATGAGCTGGAAAATGTGAATCAAATTGGGAATTGAGTGACCCTCCTCAACTAAAATCTTTTTGGTGTATCGAATCCAGATTGGCATACGAGAATCCCCCAGAGGTAACCTTTTTGGCAATGCCGGCATAAGTATATCAAGCGCCTGCCTGACCAACATTTTATTCTCTGGTTGGCAAGTTCTAAGAAGCGCAACAAAAACCTGTATTTTTAAACACAAATTAATCACTCTAGAATACAACAAGAGAAAATATAATATTACATGAGTTCTAGAATGAATTCATTTGATAGCAGCTCAGAATTATAGTCTTGAAAACTCATCTACTCCAGAATATCCATTAGTTCACTAAGTTTAATAAAGTATTGTAAATCCATCTGTCATATTTGACTTCAGAGATAGTCTATAACAGTGCCAGAAAAAAATCAAAGAAGAAAACAATTCTAGCATTTCAAATTGATAGATCTGATCAAGAACTTACAGATAAAGGCTATAAATTAACTAGTGAAAAGCGATAAACCAGATTTCAGGTTTATAATCTAGTCCAAGCATCATTAGAAAAGTTACCTGAAGAATAATTTTTTCTGGGGCCTGATAGGCCTCCAAAAAGTGGCAAACATTGACAAATGCCCACTGCTTACTGGCACTATCTTCCCGTTTGAGATGATTCCAACCAAATTTGATAAGTTCTTTCCTATGGTGAACAAGATCATTCTGGAGATACTTAAGAAGCAATGTGGCCAGCTGCAATAGCTCTATCCTCAATGGCTCGTCATATTCAGCAGAAACCTATAGAAAAAAGTAATGCTTGAAAATTATAGGCAAGACCTACTCATATTTGATGGATGTCATTATGCATATTGTAAGAACAAAACTGCTAAAAAAAGTCAATAACAAATAAATAAATAAAATTGCATGTTTACAAGCTCACCTCTTCTGGAGGATCTAGAAGTTTGTCAACTATTGTCTTAATAATACTAGGGTCAACAACCTCCCAACTTTGGCCATTACGAAAGGCATGGGCTAGCATTGGTAGAACAAGCATTTGCATCACCACCACCAAATGATCATGTGCAAGTTGTTTAGATTGGAAAAGATTTAAAAAATGCAAGAGAAGCACTCTCTTCATGCTTGGGGGATAACCTTCCGCAACCTGAGGATAAATGATTTGGTGATTCAGAAGCGACCACACTAAGGGAAAAAATATCAAAGTGAGAACTAATGATTCAAATTATGATTAGCCCCTTAACAAATTACCTCAATAATGTAGAACTCTTTCAAGAAAGTATAATCAATGCGACTATGAAACAAGAAGATGGAAAGGATATCAAAGAGAACATTCACTTCAGATTTGTCAAGTCGTAAATAATTTAGGAAGCATTTGACAAGCCATTTGCTTTCTTTCACCTGCATATACGAATCAATATTATCAATATTCAAGAATCACATATTTATCAACATATAAAGCTTTACAAGCAAAAAAAGAGACCCCTAATTTGTGAGAATCCACACATATCATATGATAACAAGTTTCAATAATGCTATAATGACAAAACATACCTGCACTAAGTTCAGCTCCTGTTCATTGCGCAAACGAGATATTCTTGCAGGTGACTTCCAAAGAAGAACCAAGGTATCAAACACAATACGATTAGTCTGCAACCAGCCAGGTATCAGTTTGACCAATGTTTTAACAAGTGCAAGGCCTTGAAAATAAGCATCTGACGCTGCAGCCAGGGCTGCACATGATAAATCAGAGCTATCAGGTGGAGGAATAGAAGAGCCTTCATCCCCCATTAAAGCAGCAGGTGGAGTTGAAGAGCCAACAGTCACTGCCGCCTCTGATTTTGGCAGAAATTCAGCAAAGGCACTAGCAAGTATCTTCTGTGGGGACTTTGCGAGTTCCTCTCTCAGTGGTTGACCAGCATCTGATCGTATTATATACATAAACCTGGATATTGCAACAGAAGGGGAAAAGGGGATAGAGAATAATTGTTATTGCTCATAAATATAGTAAATATGTTAATAACTTTAACCCAGCATCTTAAGCTTACCGCCTAAAGTATTGTGGCTCGCTTAATCGAGCAAGAAAATAATCAACAGCAAGTGTTGCATATCGGTTTAAAAATTTCGTAAGTGGAAGGCGATATGGACTATTAATCTCACTGTAGACTTGTCCTGTGGGAAGAGCCCCATCTAAATCAATAGTTAAGGTAACAAGTTCATCGAGGAACTTTGATGCAGCTTGGGGAAGCAAGTGAAAAAGTTCAATAATAGCTGCAAAGAAAAGAAACATCAATGTGAGATAATCAATACATGTATGTCAACATGTGTTAAGCAACTCTTGCAGTAACTAATCAGATGCGGTACCTGCAGCAATTTTTGGCTCCTCACCGGCCTTCCATGATTTCTGACTCTGAGCGAGTTTTTCTGGCTCCAACCATTTCTTAAGGTGCTCTAACAGCTTCCCACCCAAGGTAACATTAAACCAATTGGACAAGAGTTCAAGCAGGCGAGCCAGACCTTGCAGAAGAGGCATGCTGAGATTCTTTGTATGTGCCAAGTTAACTAATATTGGCCTAAGGCTGTTCTGCAGAAGTTCTTTGGGCATCCTTTGTT
This sequence comes from Zanthoxylum bungeanum, assembly GCA_019454045.1. Lineage (NCBI taxonomy): Eukaryota > Viridiplantae > Streptophyta > Magnoliopsida > Sapindales > Rutaceae > Zanthoxylum > Zanthoxylum bungeanum. The sequence continues at coordinate 48,093 of SKCR01018910.1, forward strand.
GATTGATAGCCTGAAGGAAAATGAACTATATCAGAAGACCAAATTGAATCCCACAAATTGCAAATAAACATAAGTAAATGCAACAATTGTAACAAAATTTCTTAATAATTAAAAAAAAAAAAAAAAAAAAGGAACAAACGATTGAATTAAATAATTCAGTAATATGGTAATTCACAGCTGCTGAACCATCCATAATGATTAGGAGCTTGTGCAAAATAGAAATAAAAATATCTCCATTGGAGATTAAAACAAAGCCATCTAATAGATAGAGTGGTATCTACAAATACAAGTCAAGAGATATGTAGAAGGTCATAAATTATAGTATATCATAGTATCATAAGGATACATTGGCGACTTCAAAAAAAAATAGGGATATAGCGACATGGTATATGCAGTAAAAAACTTCTCTGTGCATGTATTGTATGCATACATAAAAAGACCAAAACAAAATTTACAGATGACAATGATTTATGAAATTCAAAAATCGAAGTATGTGAAATATTAATATCCCAATAACACAAATTAATGTCATGACAATTTACTTCAACAAACCTGCCGTAGGCCCTCTTTTGCAACAGCAACAATTTCTGGTGTCCGACACGTCAAAGACTTGAAAAACATGGAAATGATCTTAGAACGCAGATCGGAATGATTAGGAGTTTTAAAGTCTGCCCATGCCATTGTAGTACACAGTAGCTCAATGCATGCTGTTTTGAGTTTTTTTAACGATGTTGCCACTCTGGGGTTCATAAACTTCACATCCCACACGGTTTCATCAGCTTCAGCTATTTGCAATGCTTCTTGGAGAAAGTTAACTAATTCTTGAGTCAACTTCAAAAGAGGAGGCCTCAAGGCTAAACAAAAATTCAAAGCTGTAACTGTTCCAACCTGAAAGCCAGAACAAAAAGAATTCGTGAATAGATTTGATAAATTACCTCAAAGATAACTAACAACAAAAAATACCTGTTGATCAACAGTCTTTGACCGAAGCGGACGCATTATAAGAGGCTGAAGCTTAGGCTGATATAAAGGCTCAAGCAGCTCAGATACTTCACTACCAGTACGACTAGCCAAAATTGCCAAACATGACTGCACATTCTTTCTCACAATGTTAGATGAGTTAGGATTGAATAACTCTGTAGCCAGAAACTCAACTACCCCTTGAAAACTTTGTCTGCGTGGCTCACTGTTTGCTTCATCCACATTATTCACCACACGAATAACCTGTGTAAGCACCAGACTTGTCTCTTCCTGCTCTTTGCTGGCATAAATAGGTAGCTTTTTAAGGACATAAACCAAACCCCGCACAATTCTTACTTGGAAAGGGCACAAAGTTTCAACAGTGACCTTTCCGACCAACGCACCAAGTCCCATAACACCTCCCATTTGTGCTTGCCATGTAGTTCCATAGCAACAATGCAAAAGGCGTGGCAGAAGTTGCTCAAAAACTGGTATGCACACACTAGGAGGCGGTGAATATACAGGATTCATTGAAGGACTAGAGACAATCATAGGAGTACCCGGGCCTCCTCTTGACATTAGCACGTCAGCATGTTTAGAGCCAGCTAGAAACAAAAGTGTTTCAGCAAACACATTTAATGCATTGAGAGCAGCTTTTGCATGGAGCCTATTCTCATCCATCAGCACATCAACCAATGCATCTAAAAATATTAAAGGGTCTAACTCTTTCAGGTTAGAAGTAGTGCTATTTTTAGACCTTGAACTGACATTTACAATAGTTGATAGCACTGCGCCCCCAAGTCCAGCAGTGGGAATTGAACCATTGGTTGAGGTATAATCAATGTGAAATAAAATAGCAAAATGACGGCAAATATTGACAACAAAATCATCGTCATCTCCACTTAGATCTGGTTCCTCACTTGCAGCTATGGCAGTCATTAGCAGACTCTTGAAAACCGACTTCTCAGCCATAAGTTGGGTCTTCGTTTTCACACCTAAATCAGCCTGCAAATAATAATGCATCAATTATCAGTCAAGTAGCAGAAGATTCATTATAAAACTATACATATTTGTTGCCGATAGGATATGCAGTAAAATTAAATGACCACCTAGCATGTTCATACTATTTGAAGACAAAACAATTACCAAGTGAAAATAGACAATAAAAGACTGAGTTGCAAATGTATGAAGATAATATTCTCGTAACAGATACAGCTTTGAACAACATAGTTCTATATCCAACCAACCTTTACATCTGATGTCTCAGACCAGCAACATGATATATCCACCAACGAAAGTAATAACGAAGACAACTTTCTAGGTGTACATCCCTCATCAGCAAAATTTCCGGGAAAATTAAGCTGAGAAGCCAAGCAAACACGAATGAATTTTAAGGCCTGCTTCCGGTAGAAAGCATCCATGCCACTGCTTTTTTGCATAACAGCTACTACAGCAAGGTTGATGCATCGATCAAGCGGCACCAAAAATGGGGTTGAGGGCTCAAATGTAAGAATCAAGCGGAACCCATGTTCTGGGTTGTCCTTGCATTCAAGTGCAAGGGGATCCTTGAAAAATCGTCTGTTACGACCACCTAACTTGCCAAGTAATTGCAATGCTTTTCCACCCCAAGGATAGGGTGCAGGCCTTAAATGAGACCATAAGGATAAAATCACATCTGACATCACATTGGCCATGCTGGGTTCCAGAAAATCAGGATTTAAACTATCTACCCAAAATTCAAGTGTCCTCAAACTTAAGCTCACAAGGTCATCACTTCCGTTGAGACACAAAACAAGAGGCTTCATCAGTCGGGGAAGGTATGGTAACAATGAACTTAAGCGTGCAGGCAAGCTCAAGCATAGCTCCAGCAAAAGGTCCCTCATATCTTCTCCCATTGGACCCTCAAGCATTGTTAATAGCATATTTAGGCAGGGTTGCAAACTTGGAATCAAGTCACGCAATAATATTTCAAATTTGCACCCAGCAAGTGCTCTAAACATCGTACGAAGAAGTTGCATATATCCAAGGGGCTTATCAACTTCGGTAGCGTTTTTCATGCAAACTTCCATTATAACCGGCACATGAGGTTGCAATATCCGTTCAAAATCTGAAGGCGCTTTAGCAACAGCACCAAATATAAACCGAAAGAGGTGCAAGACCAGTTTTGCTGCAGGTGAATCTGGAATCTTTAAGACATCAAGTTTACTACTTACAAAAAAATTAACCAGAACATCAGCGAAAGGCCGATAAACTTTAGGGGCTTGCAAAAGGGTAGAAAATATATGAGCAAGCTGGGTGTTGGAAACCATGCACTCAAAAAGCTCAGGCATACACAATGAGAACATGTCCATAAGATCCCGAGGTTCCATAATAGCCAAAATCTGAGAAAAGAGATGAAGCATTTCTCTCTCCTCATCCTTTTCCCTGAAGAGAGCTAAGCAATGGACACCACTCTTTAGAACACCAGAGGCTTTCCACACCTACCCAAGATCAAAGTCAGAAAAAGCTAATGCCACAGAGAAACCCTACTAGCACTGATCAAAATTGCCTTATACCTCATCCTCTCTCAGCCCTTTGAATGCTTGAGGTACTAGCATATTAGATGATGAAGCAAGCACTTGTTGGTGGGCTCCATGAGTAGATGGGGACACCTAAACAAGTGAAAATGTGACATTGGGAATAAAAAATCGCACCTCAAAACTATAAATATTGATCTTTGAAGAACCTGTGATCGGGGCAAATGTGCGTGAGTGATGCTCCATATTATAGTCTTCATTCCTAAAAAAACATCCAGCCAAAGACTTGTCAGTATAGATATAATTAACTATGATAAACATATTTGTACAAGAACTACACTAGTAGATCAAGCATCACGGACTTGAGGAATCATATCAATGCTTATTACCTAGTGTTGCATCAAAGGGAAATAACAAGAAATTATGGAAAGAATCAATTACCCATCACCAAAGTCTTAATCAGATTTTTACAATCACTAACTTCCTTGGAATGCTCTACAGGGACCTGCAAGTTTAAAACTGTCTGCAAACAAACAATACATGAAGATCTTAAAATGAAGGCTCCAGAAAAAATAATGTTGTGCTTTCAAAAGACAAAGGGATTTCGATTAGTATCATCTTTTAAATTTCAATTGGCACTGAAGTTCTTTGGTGAACATAAAACTGATTTAAATTTGGTGATTCCAATATGTATGTATGCCTCTTGTACATCATTTGGAAAATAGTATTCTGCAAAATTACAACAAAAACGTGTGGCATCACATTTGAATAAAAAAGATTTA